>PVJX010003104.1:0-114557 GCA_004027295.1 Dolichotis patagonum
TTGATCTTGTGGGTGTAGGGGGATTGAGAAAAAGCAGTCTTTGAGATCTATGACAATTTTAAAGAATCCTAATGGGATGGCACTGGGTGAAGGAAGGCCTGGCTGTAAAGGTCCCATTACAACCATAGTCTTGTTTATTGCCCTAAGATCTTGTAGTAGCCTCCATTTTCCTGACTTTTTTCGTATAACAAAAATGGGCGTGTTCCAGGGGGAGTCGCTCGGGACAATGTGGCCTACATTTAACTGGTCCTGCACCAGCTGTTGAGTGGCTGCAAGCTTTTCAGAGGTAAGGGGCCACTGATTGACCCAAACAGGGGCATCTGATAACCATGTAATTTCTTTGGCATGGGCCGCAGGAACGTCGATGACCCCTATTGAAAATGGCCTAGGCCTGTTCTTAAAGGGTTTGGGGTTGGGGAGATGGTAGCTTTGATGCCTGAACTCTGTTTGCCTAAACCTTGATTAGGAAGGAATCCCTGAGTGAGCATCAGTTTGGTGACTATAGTATTAGGGCTGCCCATCATCATTCCCATCTGGGTCAGTAAATCTCTGCCCCACAAATTGAGGGGTAGCCCCTCCACAACATAGGGCCATATATGTCCTTGATTATTTTATCTTTCCAAGTAAGCAGATTGGCTCTACGTTGTGGATTTTTGGATTGTGCAATCCCTTGTAGATGAGTCACAGTGATCTCTAGGGGCCATGTGGGAGGCCAGTCTTCCTTTCTAATAACAGTGACATCAGCGCCCATATCTATGAGGCCTGAGAAACTTTTTCCATTGAGCAACAAAGTCATAAGGGGTTTATCTTTGGAAATGAATTGAGCCCAATATATATCTGAAGACCCAAAGGAAGAATCTCCCCTATAGGAGGCCATGGCTATATTAGGAGTTTGGACTAAAGGTAATAGCACTAATTGAGCAATACGTTGCCCTTGACTAATGGAAACCAGAACAGAGATAGAGGAAGCCATAACAGTGATTTCGCCGGTATGGTCATTATCTATGAATCCTGGGACAATTTGTAATCCTTTTGATATTATACTGCCGCGTCCAAGAATTAACCCACATGGCCCTCAGGAAGGGGGCCACAAATCCCAGTAGGAATGGCTTGTGGGCCCATGTCAGGAGTTAATACTGTGTTGGAGGCGGAACAGAGGTCCACCCCTGCACTTCCTGGTGTGGCACGGAGGAGGTCCAAAATGGATTGTTTTGTGTTGGGTTGTTTTGTTGTGGGACAAACCCTATAGCCCCAGGGGTCTGCCTCAAATTGGGGGTCCGGGGCGGACCCGGAATCCCGTTTCCCTGCTGAGGAAGGGGGTTGCCATCGGCGTCTGTTTTTGACTTACACTCATTGGCCCAATGATATCCCCTCCTGCATCTAGGGCATAAACTTGTAGGCTTTGGTTTTGGATTATTATGTTGAGGCTTTGGGGCAGTTAGACAGTCTTTGGCAAAATGGCCCATCTGGTCACATTTAAAACATTTACCATTATTTGTCTTTCCTCCTTGTTTATGTGTGAGGAGGATCTCCTTTACGGCTGCAGCCGTACTTGCAGCTGTGACCTGAGCTGGTGATATGTAAGGGCCTATATCCGCACACAAGGGAATATAACCTGAAAGATCTTCTTTCTTTTTATGTGGTTTAATTGCAGCCTGACAGGCAGAATTTGCATTTTCGTAAGCCAATTGTTTGATTAGATCAGGGTTGTTTTCAGAGGAACCAAAAAGACGCTCAGTTGCCTGTAGGAGGCGATCAACAAAGTCACAAAAAGGCTCTTCGGGTTTTTGTTTAATTTTTGTGAGAGAAGAAGCAACTCTGCCTCCAGAAGGGAGCTTTCTCCAGGCTGTAGCTGCAGCTAGTAGTTGTGCAAAAAGGCCTGCCTCATATCGCATTTTTGGGCCTGTTGCGTTGCATAACGGCCTGTCCCTGTTAACATGGGAAAGGTATAGTAATTTTTTCGATTAGCATTTTCTTTGGCTAAAAGTTCACATTGATCTTGGAATTCAACCTTCCAAAGCAGATAATTGCCCCCTGAGAGTGTAGCTCTAGTTAAATCTCTCCACTCATTAGGTGTAATCCAACCTTGGGTCAAAGAATCTAGGACCGCAAGGGTAAAAGCCACCATAGGGCCATATTGAGATACTGCTGTTTTTAATTCTTTTAGGGCGGTTACAGAGAACGGCATATGGGCCCTATTGGCCCGTGGCCCCGGGGGTGAAGAGTCTGTTTCTGAATCACTATCATGTGGGTCAGAGTCATTTTTTTCCTCGCTATCACTAGTTTCTAAATCCCATTTGTGCAGACTCGGTGGCTGTCCCTTTCTATCTCCCATAGTTGTTGTAGTGGCTCGTGTTTTATCTCGTGTATCTTCCTGACTTGGGGACTGATCCTCACGTCTAGTTCGACCCTTTGGTGTCCCTCTTTCTCTAATCATTTTATTGTTGTCATTTCTTGGGCTAATATTATCTTGGGCAGGCCGAATTGTCTCTCCCCCATTTTGTGGGTCAACACCAGCTGTGGTGGTTTCTGTTACTGGGAACATTAAGTGAGGCATCGTTTTTGAGACATTTGTTACTGGAGGGTGAATCATTTCCGTCACCGGAAACATCATTGTTGGCGTGCCTAAAAGAGGGTTAGAGCCCACATCTAACGACTGGAGCTGTAAAATGAGCCTTTGTTTTTCCTGTTTAAGTTGAAGTTGTTGTTGCAAATAATGAATCTCAGTTTCTAAATTGAGAAGGGCGGAAGGGGGGCCGGGCGGCTTTCAGAGGCCAGGTGGGGGTTGACCCAGTGTCGCTAGTGCAGGGGCTACAACAGTGGGAGGGGAATGATATTGAGTAGCCTCCTCTGCTAATTGCGACCAATCAACTTCCTGGAAATCAGAAAGGTCAGGATATATTGGCCGATATGGAGGAGGGAGTGTGGCTGCGCCACTTTGGGTGCCGGACAGGGCGGCGCCATTTTGGGTGCCCTCGTGCACTCCAGAAAGAGGAAGTGGCGGCTAGTCGCCATCTTGAAGGGGCTCCGGGATATCAAGAATCACCGAGCCGGGTGACTGGGCACATTGAATGTGTCTGATGGTGGCTTTGGGGTGGGATTGCTGGAGGAGCACAATGCAGCCTCCCCTTGAGTAAGCATTTTGTTAATTTGGGGGTCTGAATGACGCTGGGTCAGCAGCTCAGAAATTAAAGTCCAATATGAAAAAGAGATAACCGGGATTTTTTTGGGACCAAAAACTAATAATCTTTGAGAGCATCTCCTACTCTTTCCCATCTCTTTATATCAATGGAGCCCTCTAAAGGAAACCAAGGGCATATCTTATGTATGAACTGAAAGTACTGTAATAAATTGCTGGTTTTAACCTTAATCCCTCTAACCTTGAGTGCATCCCTAAGGCTATTCACGAAGAACAATTCGTGCTCACTAAGTACTTGGCCCATGCCGATAAGGAAAAAACAATCCGTTCACCTACCGTGATTCAGGTGAGACGTAAGGTGGCCGTCTGCACGGATCACAGGGATGAGTCCCTTGGAAATGATCACTCTGGCCAGAGCTTTCTTCAGAACGGTCCCTCGTTGGATCCCCCGTGCCAGGCGAGGCCACGATGGGCGCCACTTGATCCGGCCCGTGGATCAGTCTGTGGGTCTCACCTGGAGGGGGAACGGGGATGGTGGGCAGGGCAAGAGGAAAGCGAGATGGAGACAAGTTGAGCAGTTCCAATCAAGTCTCATTCATTGAGGAAGTGAACATGGTTTATATAGGCTGAGGGCAGGAAATTGTCATCATCAGGCAGAGATGTTGTGGAGAGACCAGATAGGTCGCAGTCATGTCCGGCCAGGCAGAGTGGATCATGGGCAATGTAGGCAGACGCACCAAATGCCCACAGGAGGGCGGGATGGGGCGGTAGCAGTGAGGCTATCATGCCACTCCCTGCAAGGTGCCACATGTATCTCCCCAGAGGTGCAAGCAGGAAAGACATCTTCACCCTGAGGATTCTGGCAGGAGAAAAACTCCCGCTCCATACTTCTGTGATGGGGTTGGGTGAGCCTAGTGAGGCAGCCCAGCTCCTGGGCCAGGGCCAACTCTAACAAGGGAAAGAGCTAGTGGGAATGAAGCATAGTACATGTACTCAGCAACCCTGCTTACCAGGCAGGCATGATGCCTTCTCTACAGAAGACAAAAATGGAGGCAAGGGAAGGTAACTAGTCACCCAAGGAGGCCAGATAAATGGCCTCCAATCAGATTTCTCAAGATAGAACATGCTGGAGTATAACGCTAAACTGCAGATTCTGACTCTACTCTTTTGGGGCCAGGCCTGAGATTTTGCTTTTCTAAGCAGCTCTCCAGGTGATCCCATAATGGGTGACAAATTGCACATATGACAATTTCTCTTACCTTGGAAGTTAATGCACTGGGGAGGCATCCTGGGGACAATCTCAATAGGCCTGTGTGCTGACAGGCAATTCAGCAGTTAACATAATGGCAGTAATTAACATCATTATGGAAACATCAATTAACATAAAAGTGGTTGCTGTCTGGGGAGATACAGATGAAATCCTGCCCATCAAGCTATCATTTAGCATATGGCTGTCACTTTAAAGAGAGTTCATGGGCATTGATAACAACAATACAAAGAGCTACCGGTTTAGTCAATTCTCTCAGTATTTCCCGATGGACGCACTTTAACCTTTTGAATTTACTCTTGAATTATGTAAGGAACGTACCTCTGGTGTTGAAAGGTGACGGTAAATAAATGGTTAATGCAGTAGAAAGCTGCCATTCACTCCCTCTTGTTAAATAACCATCAATCTTCCCTTCCCCAGCTGTTGGCTTCAGAAAGAAATGTCCCCGTGTATCTCTCATGGCCAAAGAGAATCGAGACTCGAGTTGTATAACAGGGTTTCATTTTACTTTTAGCACGCGCTACATACGCTACAGACCCAAAGATCTCCTTCCACCTTAAAACAAAGGGTTTGAACAAAGATGTGCCACGTGGGTACCAGCGCTCGGCCGATGCGCTTTTGGATTGGTTGGACTACAGTCCAATAAGAAAGAGGAGCCGCACCTCCAATTTGGGTCACCACTGGCCTGGCAGGCTGTCCAGTGAGGTGCCAGGCATTTGAAACCCTTATTAGAATATAAAGCTGACAAATAGGCCTGGTTGCGCCCATTCCAGTTGGTCCACTTTCGGTTACCGCCTCGCCATGCCGGAGTCTTCCCGCTCCGCGCCAGCCCCCAAAAAAGGATCCAAAAAGGCCATCACCAAGGCGCAGAAGAAGGACGGGAAAAAGCGCAAGCGCGGGCGCAAGGAGAGCTACTCCATCTACGTGTACAGGGTGCTGAAGCAGGTGCACCCCGACACGGGCGTCTCTTCCAAGGCCATGGGTATCATGAACTCCGTCAACGACATCTTCGAGCGCATCGCCAGCGAGTCGTCGCGCCTGGCGCACTACAACAAGCGCTCGACCATCACGTCCCTCGAGGTGCAGACGGCCGTGCGCCTGCTGCTGCCCGGGGAGCTGCACGCGGTGTCGGAGGGCACCAAGGCGGTCACCAAGTACACCAGCTCCAAGTGAGCGCGCCTCGGGCGCCCGAATCCAAAGGCTCTTTTCAGAGCCACCTAAACGGTTGAGAAAGGGTTTCGAACACGGTGAAGGGTTATTATTTAAACTCTCATATTGACGTGCGCCCTAGCGGCTGCTTGCTCCTGGGTGCCCGTCTCAGTCTCCTGTGAGCACCATGCAGGAATGTGTTTCATTTTTAAATGGGGACAGGGATGATGGCGTAAAGGCACGCTAACAGATGCGGGCGCCTTACCTCTTGCCCCGCAACAGCCCCCAGCCCCGCGCCCGTTCACTCCCTAGTGGGCGAGGTCAGGGGCTCAGGCCAAGGGCTTGGTGAGGTCCCTTGATCTTGCGCAACCTTGCGGCGGGGCCTAGCTCTGCGGCTCCGTATCACCTCCCAGTCCCAGCACTGATGAGACAGGCGTCTTTATACTCAAGCAGTGAACATCCCAGAAAGACGTTTGCTGGCAAAATACTGCAATAGCAATAGGCTTGAACGCCGGGCCACGGCCGTGCCCTGCGTCCCGAGCTGGATGCTTTAAATGACCACAGCTGACCGCAGCTTTGATCTTAGTGGGTGGGAGAGGTTATTTTAAGTGTCAAAGAATTCTTTCGTTTTGAGCAAATGTAGTCTCTTAGGGCACACTGTTTTCTGGCAGTGTTCCTAAAAACAGAATAACCCTGTTCTTCACGTTCATGATATTTACTTGGAGACTGCCATTTTGGTGCTAGGAAGGAGTTTTGGCACAAGTCTTCACTCCGTAGTAGATACAGATTGACTTTTTCTGTATTTGGCTTTTTGTATTTATAAAAAGAGGTTTTGTAATCATTTGAACTGTGAGAATTAAAAGAATTTAGCATTATTTATTGTCTTGACAAATAAATGTTAATATTTACTTCCAACTCCTTTCTCCACAGGAAGCCTGTCTCCTATCTGGGTTGGTGTAGAGGAGTGGGACTGGGGGGAAGTGCTTCCTGCAATGGCTGTGATACCAGCTTCCTTTGTGCTTGGGCCGTTCAAATAATTTCTGAAAATTAAAATTTAAAGGTGAAAGTATTTTTGTCAGATGTTCAAATAATTGAAGGGTGCATATCCTTATATAGCACCTTCTTAACAGATAGTTCTAGAAACTGCTTTCTCTGAACTCATTTTGCCATTTTCCTTTTGCCTCAGAATGTCACTGCACAATAATTATGTGTATATCTTTGTCTATTATCTTTCTTTCAAAAACAATATGTTAATTGAAATTTAAACATTAAAAAATTCATCTGGATGGTACTAAATTGTTTAAGTCAATGTAACTAAATTTTTATTTCAATGAGTGAGTGCTAGTTCTTCCTCCAATCCTTTAGATTTTCTGCCTTGATTACTTTATGCATCTATGGGCATATTTAGATATGGTTACCATCCTAACAATATACAACATCACTTTTATTCTGTTTTCTTCTGGTATCTAAATTACGGGAAATTATGGAAATAAACACATAGGAATTGAAATTGTCATAGCTATTTTACCCAATTCTTTGCTTTCCTACTTATAATTTAAACCTTAAACAGTGATTCATCATTGAAATTAAGTAATGCCTGTCAACAATGACTGAGAGACATCCAAGCCACCAGCCCTAACCTATAAATTGGAAATGAAGTTTGTTTTAGTTTTGTTTGCAGTGCTGGTCAAATATGTGAAGTTTTTTTGGGTGGGAGGGTAACAATAGTATATACATTGCATATTATTATCTTCAAATCAATTACTCAGAATACAAGACATCTTCATTTAATTGTCTGAACAATACTAGCACAAAACTTTATCCTCAATGAGCTCAGAGAAATCAGTAGTATAACTATCTTAACTATTTTATATATATATATATATAGTTTCTTTCAGTTTCTTACATTAGTGAGACAGTATGATGTTTACATGTGTGAAACGTGAGGTTTTAATGAAGAACCTGTAGCTAGTTGATGTAGGCCTGTAGATCCATGTGGGTCTCTGCCTTAAGGATACCAACATAGGCTTAATAAATGAAACTTGCTTCCAGCAGACAGAGGAGTGTGATTGTATTAACAGTAGACAGGATCACTGTGCAAAATGAATGCATCATAATTTCCAAATATAATTCTATAAGAATACATTTTGTTGTAGATAATTGCAAAATATGAATTACTTTCTCAGTTTTCCTAACTCTTCTGGCAACAGCTTCAAATAAGAATAAAAAGCTTTTTCTTGCTGTATGGGCAGCCCCAGCCCCAGAGTGTATACAACTTGTCCCTCCCTCCTTGCAAAAAGAGTCAGTTAGGGAAAAGAGTCTTGGCTATTGAGATTGCTACAATGAAGAAAAGTGAGAGAAATTGTATACAAACTTATATCTATAGTGCCACTGTTACTGAAAGGTTCTTGCCCTAGTATAAACTGCTGTACAATTATGGAGGTGGTCTAATATGGCAGAAGGCCAAAGTGGTAATGCTTACCACTTCCTGCTTCTTCTTCAGCCCTAATTGGAACTCCCCTTCTTGTTTGCCCACACAGAGAATTCCAGTAAGTTCCTCACAGGCCATCAATATCCACCCCATGCACCATTTCCAGTCAAAGGTCATATAACCCTCTGCCTCTGTGTATCTGGTCAAAGGAGACAACCCAACTGCCATAGGTTGTGTGCTTCTTTCCATATCCTCAACACAATAAACCTATTCATTTTGTTTTGCTTCTCTATTGCACCAGAATACTCTAACAGTTACAACAGAGAAGGAAATATGCTGTTTAAGGTGAAAGTTAAATGAAGACAGCAAGTGCCAAAATATGTGAAAATCTGTAGAGATTAGGACAATCAGGACTTACACAATGAAAGTATTCTGAGTCTGAATGAACCAAGCTAACATTTAAAGTGGGTTCTAGAAAAGTGGGAGAGATTTTGCAAGCACACCATTTGAAAAGCATAGAAGAGACTGCCCTTCCTGCTAGGGCTTTCAGGTAAAATTTCCTAATTAATAGAAAATAAACCAAAGAATTTGGAGAATGAGAAACAGCTATTCCTTTGGGAAGAAGCTACAAGCTCAAGGAAGCGAAGTTACCATATTAGACAATAGGAGGCTAAATGCTGACAGATGTATAGCTGACACTGTCGAAGACTTGAGAGGTAAACCAACCATTGCCTACTGTCAGACAATGGCCACAAATCCAAATCCAAGCTAACTATGAACCCTTGGGAGGAAAGGGTCACTCTGAGGTGTTTGTGGTTGAGGATATAGCCTGGATCCCAGGCAGGACTCCATGCCTTGGAAATAAATGTGTCACTAAGCAAACATTGCACTTACTTTGCTTATAGCTCCTCTGACACTAAAAAGAAAGGTACAGATTTATGTTATGTAAAAGGTATTTCACTATTTACTAGGTTGAGCACGTGATATACTGTATGACACGTGTATGTATGTATTTTACATGTATGTTTGGAGATGAAATGAAAAGGATCTTTCACTGTTCACTGTGGGAAAAAACACATTCATCATATGGATGAACGAATACCAGAATCTGTTGGGGATTTTAGGTGAGGGTAGAGACCAGGGTCTGTTCGCCGCAGGAGTAGTGTTTCCAAGGGAACACACTGCACGAAGAACTGTTCTGAAACGTTTAGCATTGGCATAGGAACTAACGATGTTGAACCTCTGTGAGTGAGGGTTAAGAGCTGAGAAAGCAAGGCTTAAGTGTATACGCGGGGCAACCTCAACTCTAGCCTCACCCAGGGTGTCCTCCAGCCTCATCCACCAGACAGGAGTTGGGGGAATGGCACAAATCCCCCTGGTAAGGAGCAAAAACAACCCTGCTCCCTTTCTAGCTGCCAGTTGTTAGCTTTCTTTCTTTCTTTCTTTCTTTTCTTTCCCTCCCTCTCTTTCTTTCTTGGAAAACGGGGCCTAATCCTGTCTCAGGACATGCACTCCCACTGCACAGCGAGCCTCCCCCCACCTCCCCAATTCTCCAATTGAGTCACCGGTCACGGCCCGACCACGAACACGCTTCTTTTTGAGCTTGAAAGTGGCTCTGAAAAGAGCCTTTGGGTTCAGGCGCCCGAGGTGCTATCACTTGGAGCTGGTGTACTTGGTGAGGGCTTTGCAGCAGGCACACGGTCGTCTGCACCTCGCGGGACGTGATGGTCGAGCGCTTGTTGTAGTGCGCCAGGCGCGACGCCTCGCTGGCGATGCGCTCGAAGATGTCGTTGACGAAGGCGTTCATGATGCCCATGGCCTTGGAAGAGACGCCCGTGTCGGGGTGCACCTGCTTCAGCACCTTGTACACGTAGATGGAGTAGTTCTCCTTGCGGCGGAGCTTGCGCTTTTTCCCGTCCTTCTTCTGCGCCTTGGTGATGACCTATTTTGATTCTTTTTTGGGGCCGGAGCAGATTTGGACGGGTCAGGCGTGACGGAAGACGTGTTCGAACACACACCGAGCGCACAGACCAACGTTATTTGCGTTTTGTATTCAAATAAAGGCTCAAAAAATGTGTCTCTTCTGATTGGATAGAATGTGGAGTTACGTAATCTCAGGATATGAGGCGATGCCGGGTTGTTTTCCCGATTCGCTACTGGAGTCATCCAATACGATTGCTCCAAATAGCCTACCTTTGGGTCATATATAATGGGTTCCTTTGCAACCAGCCGCCCTGTTCACTTCTGTTCTGCTGTTCCACTGTTTGATTCTGGTTTTCCAGAATTTGAGATGTCCGGCCGAGGCAAACAGGGAGGCAAGGCGCGAGCCAAGTCTAAGTCGCGCTCGTCCCGCGCGGGTCTGCAGTTCCCGGTGGGCCGCGTGCACCGCCTACTCCGCAAGGGCAATTACTCAGAGCGCGAGGGCGCCGGCGCACCGGTGTACCTGGCCGCCGTGCTCGAGTACCTGACGCCAGAGATCCTGGAACTGGCGAGCAACGCGGCGCGTGACAAGAAGACGCGCATCATCCCGCGCCACTTGTAGCTGACCATCCGCAACGACGAGGAGCTCAACAAGCTGCTGGGCCGCGTGTCCATCGCGCAGGGCGGCGTGCTGCCCAACGTCCAGGCCGTGCTGCTGCCCAAGAACACCGAGAGCCACCACAAGGCCAAGGGCAAGTGAGACGGACATCAAAGGCTCTTTTCAGAGCCACCCACCACCTCAAGAAAAGAGCCGCACTGACCCCGCAGCCCTCGCTGCCAGCCTCTCGCCACAGTTCCGCACATTATGGAAAGACTAAGAATGTGAGGTGGCCGGGCTCCCGTGGGGCCCGACCTGTTGCCCCTGCTTGGTCATACTCCCAATCCTCAAAGGCGGGTTTAGTCCCCACCGCCGCCCGCTGTAGTGTCCCCTCCCGGAGAGTACTGGCAAAGAATCTTGACTCGATAAGGGTCACATTTAGACACAGCCAGGAATGTCTGTGTTCTGCTGGAGATGATGGTCAAGTGGATTCACTTGCCGACAAATGTAATCTAAGAATCTGTAGGTTCTGAGGAAGAAATCTTGCAGTTTCCATTTAAAACGCTAGTGTTTGAGCTAAGAGTTGAACAAAGTAAAACTCTCAGAGACAGGATCTGATGTTGGACTGGGATTTCGAAAGGTCTTAGGAAAGTTTTTTTATTTTTTTATTTTTTAAATTTTATTTTAAAGGGGGTAAAATTAAACACAACAGAACAGAACGGGACATGAGAAAGCATAAATTTCAAAGCTAGGCAATCAGATATCTTCACTATCTGTCATATTGTCTCTTGTTTTCTTCCAAATGGTTGTCCAGGGCTGGGGATTTAGCTCAGTGGCATAAGCACCTGCCTGGCAAGCGCGAGGTTGTGAGTTTGATCCCCAGTACCACCAAAAAAAAAAAAAAAAAAAAAAAAAAAAAAAAGAACCCTAATCTACAAATGGTTGTCCATATCTTTGCATATGGGGAGCTCATACTAAATAACATAGCCAATCTTTTCACAAGATGTGTAGTTAACTGGCTCCCACTTGCTAAAGGGAGGGGGGATGCGAGACAGCAGACAGGACTACATGAGATGTTGGACTCTCAGCCCCCACACT
Source organism: Dolichotis patagonum (assembly GCA_004027295.1). Classification (NCBI taxonomy): domain Eukaryota; kingdom Metazoa; phylum Chordata; class Mammalia; order Rodentia; family Caviidae; genus Dolichotis; species Dolichotis patagonum. Next base: position 11,603 of record PVJX010003104.1, read on the forward strand.
GGCAGGCTCACAGCCTCCCCCCAGAGAGGAGAGGAGTTCCTTATTCTCCAGGCACCCGGAGTCATCTGCACGGTGCAGGTCCCCAGGCGCCAGGGTCTCTCCCCTGCAGGCCCCCGAAAGTCGGCCATACTCACCTGCTATTTCTTTCTGATGAATTGACCATTACATTTCCAAATTTTTGAAATGGCCAACAGACTACTGAAAGAATTCTCTTTAGGCTCCTGTTTGAAACCAGCAGCTATAGCAATCTGCTGGCCTTGCTTCAGGGCCATGGAAAGTTTATTTTTAATACTAAATTGCCATATCTTAAAATGAGGGGTAAAGGCAACATTATTGAAATAGGTACTTAAATTTAGTTTTATTTGAGTTGATCAGACATTAATCAAGGGTCCTCCTAAATTGCTCAGACTAGAAATCAAAATAATTAGTGCACTGAATTTAATAAAAATTTGCATTTATTTTAATAAATAAAAATGTATGAATAGCAAATTTACACTTTTAGAACCAGAATAAGTAATAATGAACAATTATTATGAGCTCCACATCCTGTAATAAAGGCCCTCATGGGGGATTAATTAATTATCTGTAATACTCCTTTAAAGCATAGCTTAGAATAAAATCAGAGCCACTTTTCCTTTTTCCTGTGCTGTTTTCATTATTTATAACAAATATAGGTCAGGAAGACAAGAAGTGTTATATAATGCATATTGTATAATATTACATATGATATGTATTTATTCTACTAAAATTAGACTCAAGGTTCCTCAGATACCATCTGGAGCTAACCACAAATCTTGCTTTTAGAAAACAAATATTTCTAAGTAATTATTTGTGTAAAAATTGGTAAGTCATAGCTCTCTGTCTTAAAATACAAGTTCATATCAAATCATTCACCACACATTCACCATTTCAGTAAAACAACACTGCAAGGATCAGCCTTTCAGAGGTCTAACCCTTCCATTTCTGTGACAGCCTTCAATTCTACCTTAAATTATTATCTATTCATAGCTCCATGTTTAGATGTGTCCAATCTGTATGCTTAGCTTAAGTGAAGAGGAATTGTCTTGGGCAGCATAAAGTATTTAATATAGCTTATAAAATGTGATATGTAACAAAACTCCCCCTTTCTATTTTTATAACAAAGGCACATCCAATGCACAGAGTGAATACTTTTTTGGGAGGTATGCTGGACATTAAACCCAGAGCATTTACACTGAGTTACATGCTCCATCCTTGAATGAAGCACTGATTCACACTACCACACAGATGAATCTCAAAAACATGATACTCCGTGAAGTAAGCCAGGCACAAAACGCATATGTATTGTATAATCTCATTTATGTAAAGTGTCAGAATAGGTAAATTGGGTGAGACAGAAAGATCAGTTGTCAAGAGCTAGAGGAGAAAGAATAGATACTACCTAATGGGCACAGGGTTTCCTCTTGTGACAAGACTGTTTGGAATTAGAGGGAGAGGATGGCTGCATAATCTAGGGAATGCACTAAATGCCCCTGGGTTGTTCACTTTAAAATGGTTCCATGTATGTCATGTAGATTTCAGCTCAATTTTTTAAAGAATCTGAACCTCATAAATGAATGTGTAACAAATAATAAGACTCAAGGACAGGAATAAAAACAGACTTTGAGGGAACTGGAAAGGGCAGAATAGACTGATGGTTGGAAGGAGTCTGCTGCTTCCTGTCACTTGGCGATGCCATGGCCCCTCATGCAGAATGGGAGCAGCACTGCTCTCCAGGTGCAGTAGCACATGCGGGGTGGGGGGAACTGGATGGCAAGCACCTGGCGGGGCCCACACTGCCATGGCCACAGCTCACTCTTATCTGCTTTGCTGTGTCCTCCACTGGTCCTTTGTGTGGGGAACAGTTCCCTGGCCATTGTGCTTCTGGCATATGCACCTTTGTCAGGATTATCTTGGTCACTCTGCACACATGCCTGTGGGTGGGCACTGTACTGAGGAAGATGAGAAAGAGAGGTATGGGGGTCCAGAAAATGAAATTTGGCACTATCTCTATTAGTAGTGTTTGTGGTATCCAGGACTCTCAGCCTGGCCTCATGTGTCCTGGTTCTCTCTGCTAGGTGTGTGTCTGTCTCCCAACCCACACCCAAGTTTACTTTCTCTCTCATCTGCTGGTCAGTTCTTACTGGCTCATCCAAATGTTCAATGATCTGTCTTCTCAAATAATTAAAAAGAAAACTACTTATGATCCAGCAATCCACTTCTGGGTATATGTTCAAAAGAAATGAAAATGAGTATGTGAAGAGATATCTACACTTCTATGTTTACTGTAGCACTAGTCACAATAGCCAAGATGTGGAATCAGCCTAAATGTCCTTCAAGTGGACAAAGAAAATACATCTAGATATGAGAATGCTATGCAGCCTTTAAAAAGGATGATACTCTGCCATTTGTGACAACATGAATGAGCCTATATGTTGTCCCTAAGTTACCACAGAGGATAAGTTTCAAGACCCTATTCAAATACCAAAATCCATGGTTTCTGGGTCTCTTAAATGTCACACTATATGGATATACCCTATGAACATTCTCCAACATAGTTTAAATCATCTTGAAATGACTCCTAATGTGTAATATACTGTAAGTATATAATAGTTGGTATCTATCTTGTTTAGCAAATCATGACAAGAAACATCTCTATACATTTTCACCACAAAGTTTTTCAAAAATTTTGATTCTAGGTGCTTTAAATCTACAAATGTGAGGGCCAACTGTACACAATGGAATTCAGTCATAAAAGGAAGAAAATCCTGTCATTTGCTATGATGTGGATGAATCAGGAGGACATGCTAAGTGGGATAAATCAGTCACAGAAAGATAAATATTACATGATCTATTTCTGTAGACTCTCCCACTGAGTCATCCTTGGAATGTAAAAAAGTCAAATTCATAGGAAGCTGAGAGGAGAATAGTGGTTACAGCCTTAAGGGCAGTGTCATACGATGTTTAAAAAGATCTCCCGATTTTTGTACAATGGACCGCCCACCTCCTCTTAGTTTCTGGGATACCTTAAATTCTAAATGAAAATGTCACTTTAGGTGATAGCAGTCTGCAGAGAAACAGGTCTGGGCTGTGCTGAGCTCACTAGCACCCCCATTTTGCATGTGCATCCCAGATGCCCTGATGCTCAAGTCAGCCTGGCCTCCTTGAAGAGTTTCTTCTTTTCTGTATGTTTGTGCTCAATGACTAGCAATAAGGAAAGACTGTCCATCTCCCTACCACTCTGTCAACATAGTGTTAGAAGGGTTAGGCAGTGCTGAAAAAGCAAAATAAATAAATAAATAAATAAACGCCATGTAAGTTATAGTAGAAAACATAATACTATTTTTCAGATGAGATTGTCTGTATAGAAAAATCCCAAGGAACCTTCAAAACAAATGAACTCACTAAGTTCACAGAATACAAGATGAATGCAAAAGTCAACTAATTACATTGCTATCCATAGTAATGAACATGTGAAAACTAGAATTGTCACTAGTTTTAGTGATAATGAAAATTAAAACTGAATCAGCAGTATAAAAGCACAGGCAAAGGATTTCATGAGAAAGTAAGGGAAAACAGGAAGGACTCCAGCTTGAGTAGCAGCTGAAGAGCACACACTCTGATAAAGAGGATCAGCCAGGCCTGCCAATAAAGGACCAGGCCAATCTCATGAAGTGCTGAGGCAGCAGAGCTAGGCAGTACGGGAGACATGCTGGCCTCAGACTAACAACAGACAGGACAGGATGCCTTCTGCTTACTAGAGACCGCAAGGCATCCTGCTCTCATCATATTTCCTTCAGCTTCAGATGTTGACAACTGTCAGGGGCTCCACAAGCATCCCGTGTACCCCATACCATCTCCTCTCCACACCAAGCTCTGATTCCCGGAGTCCCCTGATTTCAGAAACCTTGTGACATTAGGGTCACATATTCCCAAGGCATGAGGGCTGCAGTTTGTTCTCCCTAGAAGTGAAGCCCTTTCCTCTTGTCCATACTAGACAGTAGTCAGATCCAGGACCCTGGGTTCCCAGGCCCACACTACTGGAAAACCTTCAGGCCCCTTGCTCTGGATACCCAGCAACACCTGGCTCACCCTTCACTCCCTTCCTAAGTGTATTATTTTGCTCTGGTTTTTCAACTTAGATTTAATATGTCACCAAAAGTCTTACATTCAGAGGTGGGGCTTTCCGAAGACGACTGGACAATGAGGCTTGTCCCTCAATGGATTACTCCACATTGAGATCATAATTTGCTGGCATTGTTAGGGTGTAATGGAAACTTAAGAGATGGGGTCTAGTTAAAGGGAGCAGGTCCAGGCAGTGTGGTTTTGTGGTCTGTATTTCATCCTGGCCCCTCTCACTCTCTATGCTCCCTGGCTGCCACAAGGCCAACTACTTTTTTCTTCTGGGCCCTTTTACCTTGGCACAGGTCTACAGCAATGAAGCCAGCTGACTGTGGACTGAAACCATAAGATGAAGTAATCCTTTCTTCCTTTAACCTGTTTCTCTCAAGTGTTTGGTCCCACAGACAGAAAGCTAACTAGCCTGACCTCCACTCAGCTGCATGTGCTTGGGGTCTCTGCTCCCTGTCTCTTGCTCTGACACATTCACATACCTCTGTATCTAAACTTCTTAGAGAGATTCAGTTAAAGTCACCAAACTAATAAAAATGAAACACAGCTTCTATACTTTTATGATTTACTTGTGTATGTTAACTCTTCATAAACTAAATATATTCTTTCCTTATTTATTTATTTATTTATTTAGTCTCTTTGAGACAGGGTCTCACCATGTAGCTCAGGCTGGACTTGAACTCACTTTGTAGTCCAGACTGGCCTTCGACTCACAGCAATCCTTTGCCTCAGCCTCCCCACTGCTAGGGTCACAGGTGTGTGCCACAATGCCCAGCAACTAAATGTATTCTAACCCTAATTATTGTAGTTTGATGCTCAGATGATTATACTGTGGCTGGAGAGACCCTTTAAAACGTAGAATGGCCTGAAAATTTTTAAAAGATTTTTTTTCTTCCTGAAAATAGTTTCTGGGTTTTGTTTTTGCTTTGTTTGCATTCTAGATACAGATTCGACTACACTCCAAAAAGTGTTGCTCTTAATAAAAGTTAGTATTTTTGACACAATTGAAGAGACAGAGGCAGATATCTGCAGAGAGAACGACAAAATGCCGCTTCTATTTTGTGAGTGATAATTTCACATGTGCATAAAGAGCTTGAAGTCAGCTATTCTTTATTTTTTTTTCCTGATTCATTGTTCGTCCCTCCTCTGAGCCATATAAAAATGAGGATTACTTCATAGTTTTATCCAAGAACCTAGAGCTCAGGAAAAAAAGCAACATTGTCATCATGTCAATGTGACATGCAGAGTTCTCAGTTCTAGAGGGTTCTTTCCACCTTGGCCAGTGGCCGGGGGTGAGGGTGAGAAAAAGATGGAACTGGAGAGAAGAAAGAGCACATCCACTGCCCCAACCAATCCCCCTAAACACAAACACACACACACACACACACACACACACACACCAGACAGCTGGGAAGTCAGGAGTGAATATAAGCTGTGGACTACAGTCGAAGCACCTCACCAGCCAATCAGAATGCTGCTTGCCACCACACCATATGGGGCTGGCCAATGAGAACATGGTACGCTCTATAAAAGGTGGGGCTCCCGCTGTAGGCTGAAGGAACTGCGTTGGTAGTATGATGTGCACGAGGTAAGCTGCGCGCCTCGCTACGGACCTGGCACCGTGTTGTTGCGTGAGGTTCACCACTATCAAAAGTCCACTGAGCTGCTGAGCTGCAAACTCCCATTCCAGCGCCTGGTACGTGAGGCTGTTGAGGATTTCAAGACTGATCTTCGCTGCCAGAGCTCTGCAGTGATGGGGCTGCAGGAGGCCTGCAAGACCTATCTGGTGGGGTTCTTTGAGGACACCGATCTGTGTGCTATCCACACCAAGCGGGTCACCATCATATCCAAGGACATCCAGCTCGTGTGCTGCATCCGTGGGAAGCGGGCCTAGGTCCTAAGGGCACCCACAGCATCCTGTTGTTGCCTGTTTGTCGCCACTTAAGCTTGAAAGATTGCATGTATAATTTGGCCTATGGCCTGGTAAGAGATTGAACTAGTATAGTTGGTAATTCACTGTATTTATTTAAGTTAGAAAATTTCGTGCCATGGATATAAACACAAGCTGAGTCTGTGTCCAGTTAGTATGAACAGTTAGTTTGTGTAGTGTATGCTGAGTCTGTTTCCAGGTATTGGACCAGTCATCTGAGTTCACTCGGCTTATTTCCAGACAGTGGACCAGAAAGTGTGCTTCAACTGCTAATTTTGATTTAGAAGTTAATCGTGAGTGAACTCAGCCTGTCTCCTGTTAGAAGTCCAACTAGTATATTATTACTTTTATGTATGTCCTGGTAGGTTCAGAGGGTGGCTGGTGTGTGTGTGTGTGTGTGTGTGTGTTAACTCAACCTTTCTCTGGTAAAAGTCCTAGCAAATTATTGACAAGACTTAAATGAAGTCAACGTTGGAAAACCCTAAAGTTCAGAATGGCACTGAACCCTGGAAGTTATATCAGTTAATCACCAGCTTTGATGGCTCAAGCATCTGACACTGAAACTTCCCAACTTGCAAAGTAGACTTGTGGCTTCCTAGAATGAAAGAAGTGGGATACCAACTAACTAAGAAATCCTGCAACTAGGATTGGGGAGGGTTTGCTGAATTCTGGGGATGACCTGAGCATAGTGATGGTAATAATGTAAGGATTTTTACCCCTTTGACACATATTGGGATCATTTATACATCAAAATCTGTATTAAATTCATAGCTTAGTGCTAGGAATGCAGTGAATTAATCTAGTTGGTTCTGTGGTTGCCCATTGTGTTTGTGCTTACTGTCAAGTGAAGGTCTGTTGTAGACAGAAGCAAAGACAGTGGAAAATCACTTATAAGTAGCGAGGGGTGATAATACCACCAGTATGCAACTGTGGTATATCCTGTTGATTCAAAATTCAAAAGCTTCAACTGGAAATCATCTCTTTAAAATTTAAGGATGTATAAATTAAAGGATGATTTCTTGGGAGCTACCCAAAAAACTTAGAACAATCAAACATCACTTTGTTCTGATTTTGAAAGTTCTGACCTTCATTATTAAACTAAAAAAATTCATCTGGATGTCATTTCTCTTCATGAAGTCTTTGTCTTGGCAACCTTTGGCTCAGTGAAGAGATAACCATATTTTGCTGAATGGCACTGGGGAGAAGGGATTTAGGCAACAGACTCGATTCAGGAAACTGGATGCATCTTGGATATGATTTCATGAGGAAATTTGCCTTTTCCTGGAAGGGCTAACCCTTTGAGGAGGAGATCCCTGTAATCCTGTTCTTCACATCCAAAGAATCTAGCCTTGTATGTTCACTTAACATATGCTGAGTTTCCACAGTTTAATGGGCAGAGTAGTGCATGAATGGCTGAGAGGAACAGAAAGATGGGTGTGTGAGAATTGATTTATTGTGGACTAAGATAGAGAAAAGCAAAGTAGCAAGGATACAGGAAGAAAGCAACCCAAGTTTCTCTGAATCATATGCATGAGTACTCAGGGAAGCCTTCTCAACACATATCTGAGTCACATGCAGAATGGCCACAATTCTGCTGTCTCGGCAGAGAAGTGTGGCTGGCGTTTCCCCCAGAAAGCACGACAGGACCGACAAAGCCAGGCATTCATGGGTTTGCAAGCAATTCACATGGCTGATCTTCAGATGACTCCATGACTAGGGTGCTGACACCTGGGCAGGGTGGCTGCCAGCAGGAATGTGCCAGGTGGGCACTCATGGGCAGAGATCTAGTTGTTCCTGTGGTTGCCCATTGTGTTTTCTCTGGAGTCTCAGCATAGCTGGAATAGCTCAGGAAATGTTTCCTAAATACAAATAACTGCTACCATCTGGTGCAGTACAGTCAGGTGAATTTTGTTAAATGCTTTCAAGTGTCTGTCATAAAAGAAGACACACAGAGTGACAGCTATGTGAGGACATAGTGGGAAGACAGCATCTACAAACTAAGGAGTGGAAGCTCAGAGAAGCCAACTTTCCCCCCAGGTTTGTCCCCCAACCTGAACAAACCAATATGCTATCCTTACAATTAAAATGAATGCTCAGAGAGTTTTCTGTATGCACGATGTCGTTTTAGCCATGTGGTTTTCCAGCACTTCTCTCTTAAGCAGAAGACCCACCAATCCAGTGCACTCTGTACCAAAGGCAGTAGAGCCTCAGAGACTTGTCTTTCCTTGGGGGCCCTCTGCCTATCTGTGGTTTAGGTAACATATCCAAACCTACTTGTGTGTCTTTTTGAAAAGCTCTTTCTATTCCAAAGGTGTATTCACCCTTCCCTTTTAACTTTCTGTGTTTTAGGAAACTTTGGCATCCAACCAAGCAAGGTGCCCCACCCTAAGGCTACACAATTCCCAGAAACAGTAAACAACCTATCAGGATTTTCAATTTTATATTCAAACCTGCTGCATTACTGTCCTGTTACTATGACAAAATAATTCAGCTATCAACTTAGATGGAGAGTTTATCTTGGCACTTACTCGGTTTCAGAAGTCCCAGTTCTGGTTGTCTGGCTTCACTGTTTTGGGGCTGTGGAGGAAAGGGTCACAGTCACTGAGCAAGCTGTGCTAGGTCATCTGGTGAGAGGGGAACAGAGACAGGAAGGGGCCAGGGACCCAATACCCCCTTCAAGGTCACACCCCAATGATCTAATTTCCCTCCACCAGGCCCCACCTCCTACAAGCACTCCCTGCCACACACAATACCACCACAGGAGAGTGGGGAAACCAGTTAAGGCATTGTCTTCACCCCAAACCAGGCAGTCTACAGTAGCACTGAACAGAGCAGACTGGCACCATTTAACCTTTCACCACCTGGATTTCCTGCCCTCAGCCTTGTGCAGCCTCAGCCTCAGTTTCCCATCTGACCACTCTCCCCAGGATTAGGATTAGGGTTAGAAGCAGGTTTAGGATTACGCCTGGGGAGCGCTGTGGCCCGCAACTGGGTCAAAGCCTCGCCTATCCGCCCAGGTTCGCCCTCCCTGCCTCCAGACCAGTAGGACCCACAGCCCGGTGCAGCAGACCTGGAGGTGCAGGGCTCACCCGCGCGCCCCGCCCTGCCCTCCTCGCTCCGCCCTCCTCCTGTCGGGAGGATCCCCATCTCTCCTCCACCCCTGAGCCCCCCACCTCACTGACGCCACAAAGACTGGGCCCAGCGACGCCGTCGCTCCAGCTCTGCCGCCAGGAGTACCGGCGCCCAGAGCCCCTCGCAGCATCTTCCTGCCTCGAACGCCGCCCTGTCCCAGGGCGACCACACTGACCTGGATCCCCTGGATGAGCCACAAGGACGGAGTGACAACTCCGGAGATTAGAAGCCTGAGCCCCAGGACACCTAGGCATCGAGTCACTGGAGTGCATTCGGCTGCAGAAACCGCGGGACTCTGTGGTTTAGGGGTGTGGAGGAGAGCAGGGGCAGCGCTTAGTTTAGAGGTTCAAATCCTCCTCTGACCCTCCCAGCAAAGACTCCCGCGCCCCGGAAAGTTAGAAGGGAAAGCCTGTGAGTCTCCACTGCATAGGACTGCAGTGAGTATTCAGACTGGCCGGACCACAGGCATCCGTGCATGCTTGCATGATTTGTGTGTACGGTTGTTTACACAAATGACATGTACATCTGTATGCGTGTGTGTGCAAGCTCATGTTCCTGTGTACCTGTATGCATGTGCAATGCATATACATTTGTAAACCCCCATGTAGATGTGTGTGCATCTGTATGTAGTTTTGTGCCCCTGCATGAATGGTCTCATCTTCCCTATGCGACACCATCCTTCCTAATGGAAAAAAATCACTTTCCCTCCTATTTTTCTTCATGACTGAAGTTTCAGAAAATTGTTGAAAGGCTCTTCATTGGGCTGGGGATTTAGCTCAGTGGCTTAAGCACCTGCCTAGCAAGCGTGAGGTCATGAGTTCGATCCCTGGTACCAAAAAAAAAAAAAAAAAAAGGCTCTTTATTGGAGCTTCTTGCAGTGAGAGTGTCACACTAGGACAGGGATGGGGTTCAGTACCAAGGGCCAAGGTAGCTGGGGACAGAAAGGAAGCTTGGAGGGAAGAAGGCTTCTCCCTGAATGCACCTAGAGGTGTACAGGGATTAGGCTTCACAGGAGCATGAGGACTTGGTTAGGTATCCAGCAGGCTGGTGGCAGGGTGGAGTCTGGCCACATTTTGTGCACAGCCAGACGGGTCTTTGTGGTTTCCAGGAGGCATTTCTGCTTTGTTGTTAATAAAACTGAAAGAGACAGAGTGGCCCCTAATACAGTCCGCTGTAAAGGATCCTGGAAACCTGTGGCACACAGAGCCAGCGGAGCCTAGGTCTGGGGTTTGGTGCTAACTTTGAGACCCCAATCTCCTCCCAGTGGAAACCCAGGAGCCATGGATGCTGGGGAATTGGCCAGAAAGCTGCAAGAGGAGGCCACGTGCTCCATCTGCCTTGACTATTTCACAGACCCCGTGATGACCACCTGTGGCCACAACTTCTGCCGCACCTGCATCCAGACAAGCTGGGAGAAGGCAAAAGGCAAGAAGGGGAGGAGGAGGCAGAAGGGAGTCTTCCCCTGCCCTGAGTGCAGGGAGATGTCACCCCAGCGGAACCTGCGGCCCAACCGTCTGCTGACCAAGGTGGCTGAGATGGCACGGCAGCACCATGGGCTGCAGGAGCGAGACCTGTGCCAAGCACATCAGGAGCCCATTAAGCTGTTCTGCCTGGAGGACCAGAGCCCCATCTGCGTCGTGTGCAGGGAGGCACGGGAGCACCGGGAGCACAGGGTGCTGCCTGTGGAGGAGGCCCTGAAGGAGTACAAGGTGGGGGCAAAGGTCAAAGGCTGGGGAGGGGCTGTTCAAGGGACAAGTGGCCTTCTGCCAGGGTTCTGGAGGCCCCAAGGGTAGGAGTGTGTTTGGCAGCAGGGTGGAGGGCTGCATCACCTACAGGCTGAACCCTACCCAGGGAAAAGCACTGTGACTTCTGGGACAGAACCAGTGGGTGACAAGACCTCCAAGACCCAGACCTACTCTGATCCTCAACAGCTCTAGCTCCCTGAATGTTTTTCCTGGCATGGCACTAGGGGACAACTGCCCTCATGTGGACGAGGAGAAAACTGAAGAGTGACAAACAAGCCCAGGGGCTCTGACGGGGGTGGGTAGCCAGGTGAAGAAGGGACTAGAAGGTGAGGGCCGGTTTCACAGAGTCCATTTGCACAGATTTCTTGCATCAACCTCTGTCTTCAACCATGAAGACAAGGTGCTTTCTTCTCTCCTGGCCCAGAGGACAAGTTGCTTCTCTCCTGGTATAGCTTATACATGATGGCTTTTCTCCTTCCAGATTTTAGGAAGAAAATGGAAAGGAGAGAAACTTGCAGCTGTAGGTTGCTTTTTTCAAGTGTGTTCAGCTAAAAATAATTCAATACTACAGTGGTGTTTTTGGTGGTGGTGTGTTCTGAACTGTTTCACTGACAGAGGGGCTTGTTTGGGAGTAGCATATGACCCCCCTAGGCTTACTTAGCATGGTCTTTGGGGTTGATGCAGCCTTAGAGACCATAATCCAGATTCTGGCAGGAAGTGTGGGCACTTCTGGTCCCGAATCCTGTGGTTCTGTGTGCCCACAGTTGAAGCTGGAGGAAAACATGTGCTACCTGCGGGAGGAGGTGAGGAAGACAGAGAAGCTACAAGCCAAGGAGGAGCAGACCTTAGCCCAGTGGCAGGTGGTTCTCCAAGCCTACTTCCCATCCCTGTTCCATTCTCTCTGGGTTTCTATCCCCTCTTCCTTTGCAGTGGAAAATGCCAATAAAAGCATTCTCATCTGCAACATTCCCCTCACCCACCCCTATTACAGAGAGGAAAATGTTTCCTCAGACTCTCTGGGCTCAGGGGTTGGTGCAAGAGTGAAACTGACACAGGTGAGCAGTAGAGAAAGATGATTTCTAATTGTGTTGGCACACAGGCTGGGGGAGCCTCACACAAACATTAAACTTAGACGGTGGAGTTTTCTAGACCACCAGAGGCTTGGCAGAGACAAAACCACAGGGCCTTACTGTGTTGCTCAGGCTGGCCTGGAATTCCTGGGCACAGGCCATCCTGGCAGTGCAGAGACACAGGCCACAACCCCACCCAGAAAAGCATTTAACTCGTTTTACATTCAGTTCTAGAATCAGGAGACTCTTGTTTACACAATATAGCAAGTGGGCTAGGAAGAAAAGGTGGGTTTCAAAGACAGAAAGAGCTGGAGTTGGCATCTTTTTAAGTAGGAACAATGAGAACAACAGGAAAATAGTGATTAGTGAGTACCAGGTTATCCCAGGTTACTTTTGTATAAGGATTAGCATCATGATCCATTGGAAGTGGCCAGATGTTGTCTCTAATCCTGGCTTTTGAAAGTTCAACAGCTTTAAGCCCTCTCTTCTGACTTCCTGCTGGTGTGCAGGAGTCCAATCCAGAACAGTGGCCTCCTATGGTTTTTAGGGAACATACCCAAGTGGCCCTCTTGGGGGGAGGTCCCTGAGCCCCACCAGTACCAGGGCCCATATATTTTAGGGAGTTGGACAGTGCCCCGTGGGGCCCAGTGCCTTGTTCCTCTGAGAAATCCCCGGTTTCCACCTAGAACTCCCAACCCTGGCTGGAGTTCTGAAGGTCCACAGGGGCCCTGGGAGGTACACTGTGACCCATAGCATGGCTGTCCTGTGTGGGGGCCACATCTCATATGGGTGTGGGGTCCCTGCACTTACAGGACAGAGTGAAGGATCGGAGGGAGAGGATTATGGTGGAGTTTGAGAAAGTGGCCCTGTTCCTGGCAGAGGAGGAGCAGAGACTTCTCCAAGCCCTGAAGAGAGAGGAGGAAGAGACAGCAGTGCAGCTTCGAGACAGCAAGGCCACCCTAGACCAGCAGCGCCACTCCCTGGACTTGCTACTGATGCAGCTTGAGGATCAGAGCCTGCGGGAGCCTCTGCAGATGCTGCAGGTGAGGTTACTCCATGGGCTCTGCCCCAGGATGAGGCCAGGGAGAGGTGTGGTTGGGGTGTACAGGATGGGGAGAAGGAATGCAGCCCAACAGAAGGGTGGGTGACTGTCCCTTTCCCAAATTGCTCAGGCCACAAGAGTCTCAGATTTCAGATATTTCCAGACTGGGGATATGTGCATAGACATCATAAGATACCTTGGGGTTGAGACTTGTGTTTAAATAGGAAATGCATTTTTGTCTCATGTACGCAAAATGCACAGAGCTGCAATGGGACATTATATGGCTTCTTTACTGTGCCTGTGTTTTGACTGCGATAGAGCTGGGATGTGGAATGTCCCACAACCTTACTCATCAGGTCAGCCCTCAAAAAGTTTCAGATTTTTGATTAGGGATTTTAACCATACTACAGGCTGAGAGGATTAAAGAACAGAAATTGACTGTGTAAAGTCCTGGGGGCTGGAGGCTATCAGGATGAGGTGCAGTTAGTTGATCTCCATACCCTCACAGAGCCGCCACCTGAAGGTGTGTGTGTACCCTGACCTCCCCTTCTAATGAGGACACTCCTCAGGTTGGATTGGAAACCACCCAAATGAACTCACTTAGCCTAAGCTAGCCTTTTAAAGACCCTACCTCCCAATCTTGATGGTTCAGCTTGACATGGTTGACAGATAAACAACATTATCCACAAATGCCATTGAGCCAAGCTAGGGTGCTCAGCAGGCCAGAGATATTAGGTACACCTTCATCGTTTGAGGTTTTCAACTTCTGGTGGGTTTATCAGTACATAACTCCGATAGAGGATCATGTGTACATCACATTCTGAGATCCTGGTGGTTAGGACCTATAAAATGGAGGGGGTGAGTTTTGGAAAGGACAAACCACAGCATGGCTACTGAACATCGTAAATCCCCTACAGCTTCTAGGCCAGGGTGTTAATGTGCTTGGGAACTGCCTGTTCCCAGAGTCCCTCCAAACCCAGGGCCCTTGAACTGTTATCCCAGCCTCTTCCCTCCACAAACCTCAGCCAGTTACATGCCTAGCCCCATTTCTCCATGACAGCTCTGTGCATCTGGCTGGTCTGCACCTAGCTCAGACTAGACTGAAGAGGAAGATCCCTCTTATCCAGTCTTACTTTCCAAGGTTTCAGTTACCTATGGCCATCCTCAGCCCAAAAATACTAATTCAAAAACACCATAATTAAGCAATCATAACTTTGAATAGCATGGAATTGAGCAGTGTGATGAAATCTCACTGTCTTGCATCCCAGCTACTTTGCCCAGCAACCCACACAAGGTACACTCCCTGTCCACTAATCACTCAGTCGCTTGGTTAATGGATGGTGGCAACATCTGCAAGTAGCCTCATTTTACTTGAAAATGGCCCCAAAGTGCAAGAGTAGTGAAGCTGGCCATTCAGGTATGGCAAAAAGAAGCTGTAAAGAACTTCACAGGAAAGGAGAATGGCTCCCCCAGCCTTCCAGCCTCCTCAGGCAAGTGGTTGTGGGCTGAGAATGGATTGGGGTTAGGGTAAGCTGGGGCATCCTGATGAATGTGGGAGCTCAGATTCTGGTAGAAAGGACATTTTTAACCTGTCCCAGAGAAGTGGACAACAGACATGGCTTTAAGAATGACATGGCGGGGGGGGGCAGTTGAGACCTAAGCCCATTCCCTGCTCTCCTCCCTGTCCTCTGCAGGATATGAAGGACACCCTGGGCAGGTATGCTGTCAACCAGAAGTGGAGGTGGTGGCAGAGGTGGGCCTGGGAGGGCTCCATGTGGGGCCAGAAGGAACAGTGAGCCTATGTCCCCTGGAGGAAGCACAGCTTGAGCGTGCAGTGTCCAGAAGTGGCTGTCCCCGCAGTGATCAAGACTGTATGCAGGGTTCCTGGGCAGAGAGACGTGCTCAGGGGCTTCCAAGGTAAATGGGGCCTAGGGCCTGGCACCTTACAATGCCCTGTTCCTCCCCCAGATGCCACACACCTGTAGGGCCTTTGAACTGCACTCCCATTGACTGGACACTGAATCTGTGCTTCATACACAGCTTTCCTCCTCCTTCCTTCACTAGGTTAAACCTGTGGCCCTGCTTACACTCACTCACAGCCCTATCGGCAGCCACAGGTAGCTGGGGCATGGGGCCATGTCTCCCTGGGCTGTCTAGGGCAAGGGGCACCTTGGGGGAGATGGGGAACAGAGGGTCCATTCAGCCTCTAGCTGCCATCTGTCCCATAACCTCTGATCCTGACTGGTCTACCTTCTCACCTCCCTGGCCCTGTCTGCAGAGGAAGTGGTGCCGGACCCCACCTCGGCATACCCCTACCTCCTCCTGTATGAGAGCCGCCAAAGGCGCTATCTCAGCTCCCTGCCTGAGGCCAGCACTGCCTGCAGTAGGGACCGGTTCCTGGCCTACCCCTGCGCGGTGGGCCAGCAGAGCTTCTCCTCAGGGAGGCACTACTGGGAAGTGGGCATGAACCTCCTTGGGGATGCGTTCTGGGCCCTAGGAGTGTGCAGAGACAACGTGAGCCGGAAGGACAGAGTGCTCAAGTCCCCTGAAAATGGGTTCTGGGTGATACAGCTGTCAAAGGGGAAGCAGCCACCATCCCCAGTGCCCACCACCATGCCTGTCACACTGAGCGAGCCTCCTAGCCACGTAGGCATCTTCCTGGACTTCGAGGCTGGTGAGGTGTCCTTCTACAATGTGAACGACGGGTCCCACTTGCACACCTACTCCCAGGCTGCCTTCCCTGGGCCTCTGCAGCCCTTCTTCTGCCTGGGAGCACCCAAGTCCGGCCAGATGGTCATTTCCACAGTGACCATGTGGGTGAAGGGGTAGAGGCCAGGACAACTGCAAAGCTTGGTGCAGGAGTCCTCTGTTGCACACAGGGCACTTCCTCCACAGAATCACAATTAAAGTGGTCAAACGTTGGGCTCAGATTGACAGTGCTTTGTAAAGGGAACTGGAAAGAAAGGCAACTGCTTCCAACAGGTCAGATATCCAAATACACAGCTGCACCCCAAACACAGTGTGGCCTAGTAGTTTGCTTTGCCACACTGGAGATTGAACTCAAGTTTTTGTACTGCACTACATTCCTTTTTTATTTGGTATTTTGAGACAAAGCTTAAGTCACTAAATTGCCCAGGCTGGGCTTGAATTTGGGATGCTCCTGCCTTAGCTTTTCAGAGTGCTGGGATTATATGTGCACCACAGCCCTAGCACAGTGTGGCCTATTTTTTTTTACCTCTGCCTCCTGCTTCAACTTCTTAATTCCTGGATCCCCTGGCGCCCTGCTCTGACTACCTGAGAGGCTGAACTCTAAAAAGCCACGCCTGGTTCCTCCGGGCCCCTTGAAGTTGTATGTGAGGAGTAAAATCCAAAGAACAGGGAGAATTTGGGAGTCGTCTCTCCTCGGCCTCCAGCATATTTTTCCTAACATCTCCACTCCAAGAGGTTCTCACTCCCAGCACCCCAAAAGTTCGGACTAAATGTACCGTTTTCCCAGGCGAGGGGGACAGAATCGTGGACCCACAGCCCAGCCCGCTCCCCAGGTCGCATAGGTGTCGGCGGGTGTGGATCCTGAAGGGCAGGGAAGGTGAAGGAAGGCGCCTGGGGCTGTCCCAGCTCCTAGTGTTGCTAAGGACCAAACCCCGTCACAGCCCCCTCCCCGCGGCGCCCGCGCTCCGCCTGCCGCGCGCCGCATGACCCGCCACAGCCAATCCGAGACGAAAGCGCATTGTTTCCCCACCACCACCAAAAAAAGAACCAGCGCTTCCGGCTTCCGCCGTGGTTCCTCTTCCTGCTGGCGTCCCGATTCTGTCCCCTCGGGATCCCTTGTCGCCGGAGTTCTGGGCCCGGTGCTCGCCATGGCCGCCCCCGACTTGTCCACCAACCTCCAAGAAGAGGCCACCTGCGCCATCTGCCTCGACTACTTCACTGACCCAGTGATGACCGACTGCGGCCACAACTTCTGCCGCGAATGCATCGGACGCTGCTGGGGTCAGCCCGAGGGCCCCTACGCGTGCCCCGAGTGTCGCGAGCTGTCCCCGCAGAGCAACCTGCGCCCCAACCGCCCACTGGCCAAGATGGCCGAGATGGCGCGGCGCCTGCACCCGCCGTCACCGGTCCCGCAGGGCGTGTGCGCCGCGCATCGCGAGCCGCTGGCCGCCTTCTGTGCCGACGAGTTGCGCCTGCTGTGCGGCGCCTGCGAGCGCGCGGGCGAGCACTGGGCCCACCGCGTGCGGCCGTTGCAGGACGCGGCCGAGGAGCTCAAGGTGCGCCTGGTGGGGGGACGGGATTCGGGGGAGCGCGGGGATGGGGTGCTGGAGCGTAGGGGAGTGCCGAGGACGGAGTGCTGGATACGCAGCTGGTGCGGGGCCTGGGCTGCGGCTTCGGGCAGATCGTCCACCAACCGGAGTATGACCCAGCCCGCCCCAGGCAGAGACTCTGGTGCTCCCTGTCCCCGGCTTGTGCTGCAAGGGCATGGGTAGTTACGGTGCTAGTGGCTCAGGAAATCACCGTCCCTGTGGAAGGCCGGGACGCTGAGCGCTTAGGTTTAGGAGAGGTGGAGCCCCAGCGGGAAGATGCAGGGTTCCGTGGAGGAGACAAGGTAATGGTGGCAGCCACGGGTTAGGAAGGAGCCCCGGCTGGAGAGGCAGAAAGTGACACTCGAAGGAGCTGGCCCTACATGGACTCCCAGGGGATCTGTCAGAGGACTGAGGGTTGTGGGCAGAGACCTATCTTGGGACCAGGGCCTGAGTCCTGGGGAAGCCGCTGCAGGGGCCAAACTGGACAGTCAGTGCATCCTTACCCCGCCCCTTCTAGCTTTGCGCTGGCTCTGTGTGGGAACTGGGTGCAGAACCCCTGATATCACTGGGTGCTACCCACCTTTGGTTGTTTTTTGTTGTTGTTGTTGTTGTTTTTGTTTGTTTGTTTTTTTCCTGGTTTGAGGAATTGAGCTTAGGACGTTGTGCTTGCCAGTCGGGTGCTGCACCACTGAGGTATATGCCCAGCCCTACCCACCTTGTTTGCTTAGAAACCAGACTGCTCAGAGAGCCAGGGTCATGTCCTCCCGATGTGCCCCTGGCTTTTCTTCTCCATGTTGTGGAAGGATTTGCCACTGTACTGCATCTCCAGCCCATAAACTTTTCCGCAGTAGTTCATGTTTTGCATTATTGCCATGTGTGCATTGGGTGAGAAGTGGGTCAGATCCACACGTAGCTGTAGCTATATCTAATGATGGAGTCAGTACTTAGCCATGAGTCTCCATAGAAAGAACTTTTAAATCTAAATCTGAACAGCAACACCCTTTGCCTTGAGTTTCAGCACGAGGTGGCTTACACACAGGCAGCTGGGCCTACAGATGCCTGTGGGTTCTCTTGCTGGTTCTCCATGCAGTGCCATCTACACCCCAGTCAGCCAGCCTGCCAGCTCACCTTCCCACCATCAGGAACCAAGAGAGGTGCAGAAAGCCCCAGGAACTCCCAGAGCTGACCCAGGAGTTTCATAGGACAGACAGTACTTAACCTTTTCTGTGGCAGGAAAGAAGAAATGTCTCCTCCATTTTGTGGGGCTTATTATCTGGGGTCTGAAAATTAAGCTGACACAGGACACTTAAACAGAAAAGTTTTATTAATATTTTAAATTTCTTCTAAACAGAGGCTTCACAGAAAAGAAGTGAAACATCCAGAGATGCCATTACATTTGGCCTCACATGTGTACTTTTTTTTTTTTTGTACCAGGAATCAAACTCATGACCCCACACTTGCCAGGCAGGTACCATGCCGCTGAGCTATATCCCCGGCCCACATGCATACTCTATAATAAAGCATGATAAGCATGGAAAAGTGAGAGACAAGGGAGCTTGGATTTCTAAGGCTAACAAATGACGGGGGTGGGGCAGCGATGGAAGATTAGGCTGTCTAGCAAGGTCTGTGTGGGCAGCCCTTCTTCAGGGACAAGTGGTTTGGAGAGGGCATTTCCCTCTTGAAGAGTCAAGACTTACTTTTAGGTGGTTGCTTCTCCAGCTGCCAAATGAGTATCTCTAGGTGAGTGTCCTGTAACATTCGTTTCTACAGGTGGTGACTCAAAGGAAGGCCCAGTCAACTGCTTTCCCCCTGTAGGTCTTAAGAGCTCAACTCTGCCGACAGCACTGTCCCTCAACTCACCAGAGTCCCTGGGCCTCACAGGGCCCACTCCTTGCCTGGCCCTGACTTGTGACTGCAAGTGAGCCAAACCCAGACAGAGGGCACAGGCCCAATTCTGTGTGGCTTGTGCAACAAGCACCTGGAGGAGAGAAGAAGGGGATAGTATAGGACTAGGGGGAGTGGGGGGAAGGGAGAATACAGGCCTGCCCAAGACCCTGGTGTCCAAACTCCAGGTCATACCCGGGTTGTGAAGGCTCAGTTGTGACTTATGTACCATGCAGAGATATGTTCTACTGGAAGTCACCCTGTCGGAGTGGGCACTCCTGACTCCTTATGGCCTAGTCTGTACGTTTGTGTTATGTTTTTGTTTCATTTTCAGGACTGGGGATTGAACCCAGGGTCTTTGCACCAAGCTGTATCCACAGCTCATTTTTTTTATTTGGACAAAGGGTCTTACTGAGTCCCTCAGTTGTCCGGGCTGGGTTAGAACTTTTTACCATCCTGCCTCAGCCTAAAGAGTGCTGGGATTATGGGCATGCCACTACCACACCCAACGCCTACTCCATTCTTTAAAATGCTGCTCAGCATTGAAAATTTTTAAATCCTTTGAGAGGTGGAGGTGTTGTAGGAGAAGCTTGGAAGTGCTGGGCTGAAGGTGTGCATGGTGAGCTTAGGATAGGGAACCAGACCTGTGTTTCCAGATTAGGGAATTTAAGGACAGGGACTTCAGACCTGGGGACCTACCAGAGTCTGTGTGAGAGCCAATCATGGGCAAGGCGACAGGCTGGGCTCTCCTTGGTGGGCTCCTTGTGCCAACCAGCAGCCCCATCCCTGCTCACTGGGACAGACTTCCAAGCCCCCACTCCTCACCTGTCCAGAAGGTGAATGGATGTAATAGGTGTGGCCAGCACAGGCCTATGAAGCAGGAGACCCAAGAAGAGCCACCCAGTCTTGTTGACTGAACTCTCATCTTTCTATTGTATGCACAAGACCACGATGAAAGGGAGTAAGAACTGGGGATCCAGGGAGAATAATGCAGTCATGCCATGAGGGTGAAGCAGAACACGCAGCAAGATCCTGCAGGGCTAGAGAGGAGACCAGATTGGAGGGGGCAGTGTGGGAGAGACTCCCTGCCCAGCTGGGCCCCTGTGAGCTACAGCTACTGCTAAATCCTGAGGCTGGAGGGCAAGGTTGGGGCTCAAAGTGTCATTTTGGGGTATCCTCTTGTGGAGCAGGCCAGGGAGCACTTAGCTGTCCTAGCTCTCAAGCCCCACTTCCTAGCACCATCTCCTTGGGGTGAGATTGCTGCCTAGGAATTTGGTGACACCAGCATTAGCAGCTGCCTCAGTGTGTTGCAGTCCCCATGCCACTGCCCAGGTGGAAGGAGGAAGAGGAAAGGAGGGGAAGTTGTGTGGAGAGGGGAACATCAGAGCCTTTGAAGCAAACTTGGGGCAAGGTTTCTGAGTGCTCTTGGGAGTTTCATGGCTCTGTCCCCATTGTGTCCCCAGGGAAGGCTGGAGAAGTCACTGGAGCACCTGCGGAGACAAATGGAGGATGCACTGCTGTTCCAAGCCCAGGCCGAGGAGACCTGCGCCTTATGGCAGGCAAGGGCTCCTCAGGGTCCTGGGTGGTGAGTACAGTGGGTGGAGCAGGAGAACAAGATGGCCACCTAGTGTAGGTGAGAGGAGGGAGACCAAGGGTGTGAATGTGTGAGCATGCATGCTTGGGGTGGTAGATTCAGTGTAGGGGAACCAGGCATGGAAGTCTGGGATGGGTGGCATGTGGGGAGGCCCCAGGTGGTTTTGGGTAAAGGACCAAGGTGTTGGGCCTTGGCATGCCATTTGGAGTCTGGGTGGCCCCAGGAGATAGATTCAAGGTCTGACCAGCATTGGGTATCAGGTTTGGGGTCCAGTTGGTACAAGATGATAGCTTAGGGTCTGCTGGGCCTCGGTGGCATGTTTGGGATATACGTGGCCCCAAAGCTAGATTTGGGGTCTGGGAAGCTCTATGTAGTTGATTTGGGGTCTTGCTAGCTTTGAGTTTTGTGTCTAGGCAGCTCTAAGGGGTAGGTTTGAGGTCTGGGAGATCTCAAGGAGGTAGGTTTGGGGTCTGGAGAGTCCTTAGTAGTTGGCTGTGCTTCTGGGCAACCCCACAGAGTATGTTTGGGGCCTGGGCAGCCCTGAGTGGCAGATTTTGTGTCTAGACAGCTTGGAGTGTTAGATTTGGGGCCTGGACAGCCCTGGGTGGGATTTAGGGCCTGGGCAGCCCTGGTTGGTAGATTAGGGGTCCAGGCAGCCATGGGTAGTGAATTTGGGCCCGGGACAACCCTGGGTGGTGGATTTGGGGTGCAAGCAAACCCAGTAGGTGGGTCTTGGCTTCACTATCCCTTTGGCCCAGCAGAAGATGGTGGAGAGCCAACGGCAGAACATGCTTGGCGAGTTTGAGCGTCTGCGTCGCCTACTAGTTGAGGAAGAGCAGCGGTTGTTGCAGAGGCTGGAGGAGGAGGAGCTGGAGGTGCTGCCCAGGCTTCGGGAGGGCGCCGTACGCCTTGGCCAGCAGAGCGCTCAGCTGGCCACACTCATCACTGAGCTGGAGGGCCGCTGCCAGCTGCCTGCACTGGGGCTGCTACAGGTGAGCAGCAGAGGGCTACATGGGATGTCCCCCAAAACTCATGGCACACTGTGCACCTCAAGACACATAGGCACATATCCTATCATCCTGTCTCCTGTTGGGCTCCAGCTCTGCTAACTGGCATGGTTTCCAAACCAGAACCCTTGGGGTGCACTTCCCTGTATCCTGACAGCTGGCCAGGTGATGCTGGAGAGCATGGCTGTTAGTGTGGAGCTGATTCACCCTTCTGTAGACTCTCTGCCTCAGTCTCCCCACCTTACAGTGGATGTGGGTAGTGCTGAGAGGCCCCATGCCATCTGGGCTATCCACAAGCCCTTCACAGGGCTCAGCTGAATATTTTGCCCCACAGACACTATGAAACTCAATCTGTGCCCAGCTCAGTATAGAACTTAGACTGAGTAGCTCTGACTCCTGTATGGGAACAAGGCTGAGCTCTGTGAGAAGCCTTGCTCTGTGGCTTGCCACAGCCTTCCTGCAAGGGCACCACTGTAAGGAGCCTCTGGACCCAAGAGCTGTCTCAGGGGCTGGGAAGAGGTGTCTTGAGACAGTGACTTGTCTCGTATCTCAGAGGTTGGGACCAGATAGAGAGAACAGAGAGGAATGGGAGAGGGGATCCTTGGTCTGTAAAGGTATCCTGGAGGCAGAGAAGCCCTGGGAAGCAGAAGGTTTTGTGTTTTAAAATTTTTTCAAGTTTTTTGCTTTTTTTTTGTTTTGTGGTACTGGAGATGAACCCAGGGTCTTTCAACTGAACCACATCCCCGGCCCTTTTTATTTCTGAGACGAGGTCTCACTAACTTGAACCTGAGATCCTCCTGTCCCAGCCTGCCAAGCATTAGGGATTACAGGTGTGCACCACCACACTTGGCAGGTTTGAATGTTTTTTTAACTGGCAGGTAACAGTTGTACATACTTAGGAGAACAGTGAGATGTTCACACTGTATGTTGACTGAGGAGGGGATGTTGGTGCTTCCGTCACCTAGTCATTTGTCATTTCTTCATGGTGAGACCATACAGTTCTTTTCCAGCTAATTGGATTTTATTTGACTAGAGTGCTTTCCTCGCCCTGTGCAGGCAACTTCTCTCACTGAGATGCACCCCAGCTGTCTTCATTACTTTTCTTGTTGCCAAGACAATACCTGGCACCCACAACTTAAAGGAGAGATTTATTTTGTCTTACAGTTTGTAATGGTTTCAGTCTGTAGTTGGCTGGCTCCACAACAGGGCAGCATTGCAGAAGAGCATCACAGAGAGGCTGCTTATGGCATGGCAGGCAGGAACCATGAAACCATAAAGAGAAGAGGGAAGATAGACCTTTCCAGGCCACACCCACAGTGACCCACCTCTTTCTACTAGGCTTCACCTCCTAACATCACACCCAGCAATATGGTCATGTTTTGTTTTGGTTTGGTTTTTTGGTACAGGGGATTGAACTCATGACTTTATGCTTGCTAGGCAGGCAGTGTGCCACTGAACTATATCCCCAGCCCCACACCCAGCTATAAACCCATCAGTGGACTAACCCAGTATAATACCCATGACCAGTTACCTCCCAAAAGCCTCACCTATGAGCTCATGCAGCCCTGAGGGGCCATCTAGATACAAACTGTAACACTAGCCCTTTTGATTTCATTTTGAGAGAAGGCCTTGATAGGTTATACAGGCTGGCCTTGAGCTTACAACCCTTTTACCTCAGCCTCCTGAGTATTTGGGATTACAGGCCATAGTTAGCCCCCTGTTTTGTAGAATACCAGAATGGCAGGAAGGTCTTAGGAGCAAGAGTGACTTGGAAATGGGGAGGCAGGGTAGTATTGAAAACAAGATTAGGCTCCTTAGGTAAGACACTGTGTCAAGTAAGAAGTCATCATGAGTCAGACAGTGAGATGCAGGAAGTGCATCCAGGCGTAGAGCAGAGGCTGTGTGCCTTCAGGGAAATTGAGGGGGCCAGTTCCAGAGAGGCAGAGACACCCTTGGCTAGTGCTACCCCATTCCTGGAGGCAAGGCTCATGCCTGGCTGTCCCTATACCTAGGCTGTCCACCTGGGGCTCTGAGGGAAGGCCTTGCATCCTGAGTATAAGGAAGCACCCATGCCCAGGGCTCATTTCCAACCCTACCTGTGTGTTTCTACTGCCCGGGCTGGGGGAGAGCAGTGTGACAAGCATTGGTACTGAGCATGTGTTTCCTCTCTCTTCCAGGACATTAAAGATGCCTTGCGCAGGTACGAGCCACTGTCCCCTCTCGGGCAGGCAGGCAGTGGTTGGGGGGAGCTGCAGTCACCAAGGTGAAGCCAAGCTGTCCCTATAGGATCCAGGATGTGAAGCTGCAGCCCCCGGAGGTGGTGCCTATGGAGCTGAGGACCGTGTGCAGGGTACCAGGGCTGGTGGAGACGCTGCAGAGGTTTCGAGGTGGGAACAGAGGGTTCAGGCAGATGGGGGACCCAGGAGGGGTGCTATGGAGTACCTACAAAGCCTGAGATGTGTCCTTTGGTCTAGTCGCTGGCCCAACAGAGTCTGGTTGGAACAACAAGTGGCCAAGTGTGACCCCTGCTCACACTGACACATGTTCCAACTCCCTGGGCACCAGTTGTGGACATCCAGCCATTCAGTTTAGTTCTGACATTGTCTCTGGAGTTCCCCAGACACCACTGAAGTGAGACCCAGGAACCCCAAACTTCTGTCCCACCTGCTGTAAGTCAGGTTCCCACAGCTCTCCCCCCATGTTCAATAATTTGGTAGGAGGACTTAGGAGATCCAGGAGGACTGGATCTGTTGGTTACTGTAAAACATGGCCAATAAATAGTGGGGTAGGAACAATGTGTGGGCATGGTCTATGTAGGGCACCACCCTCTGCACCTGGCTGTGGAGAGGCCCTAGGCCTCATCCGGCAGTTTTCCAGGAAGTTCTCCATAGGCACGATTGTGGTCACTGGTGATGAGCTCAACTTCCAGCCCCTAACCACTCCAGACCTCAGTTGGTGGGGGATGTGGACCTTCCAACCCTCCCATTTGATGCTGATCCTCTGGGTGAGCAGCCCCGTCTGTCGCAAAGAGCACGCTGAGGTGTGGCTGGAGGAGTTCCTTATGAATAAGAACAGGAGCCAGGGACACAGGCCACATCCAGTCTGTTCCTGCTTTACCATGGGCATGCCAGAAGAGTCCTAGGCTCAACCTGTTGGCTATAAGCATAGGGCCATGCCAAATCACAGAGGTACTGACCAGTGGTCACCTGTCACATGGTTAAGTGGAGATAGCCACTGTCCCTCTCAGAAGGAGGGTCAAACCTAGCCAGAACTCTCAAGAATACCACTTGGCATTCTTCGTGTCCCCGGAGGCAGATCAGACTGACTTGGCACATTCTGAGTGGCAGCTGGAAATGGCTGAATGACCTTGGTCTGGGGAGGGAAGCAGTGCAGGCTGCTGGGGAGGTTTTTGCCAATAGGGCCTGACCCAAAGGTGCTGGCTTTAGTGCCACCACACCTGGGTGACCTTAGGTCTTTCTCCACAGGTGATGTGACCCTGGACCCGGACACTGCCAACCCCGAGCTGGTACTCTCTGAGGACAGGAGGAGTGTGCAGCGAGGTGACCTGCGGCAGGCTGTGCCTGACATTCCTGAGCGCTTCGACCCTGGGCCCTGCGTACTGGGCCAGGAGCGCTTCACCTCAGGCCGCCACTACTGGGAGGTAGAGGTTGGGGAACGCAGTAGCTGGGCCCTAGGTGTGTGCAGGGACAATGTCAACCGGAAGGAGAAGGGCGAGCTGTCGGCTGGCAACGGCTTCTGGATCCTGGTGTTCTTGGGCAGCTACTACTCCTCCACCAAGCGGGCTTTCTCCCCAATGCGGGACCCTCCAAGGCGCGTGGGCATCTTCCTGGACTATGAGGCGGGACACCTCTCTTTCTACAGTGTAACAGACGGATCGCTGCTGTTCATCTTCCCTGAGATCACCTTCTCTGGCACCCTACGGCCCCTCTTCTCACCTCTGTCAAGCAGCCCAACCCCTCTGACCATCTGCCAGCTAAAAGGCGGGTCTGGGGACACCCTGGTTTCCCAGTGACTCTTAGAGTCCCTTTGCCTCTCCTGGCCTGGGCTCTGCTTCTGGATCTGTTCATAGAAGGCCCTTGGAGGAGGGAACATATCCTTTGAAAGATGGGAGGAACACATAGTGCCTTTCTGAATGTGCTTGGGAAAACCAAATTTAGGGTGACTATGTAAGTGTGGCACCAGCAGCCTTCATCCAAGCACAGAGCCCTAGAACCTGCCCAAGCTGCTGTGTCACAGGATCTTCAGGCTGCAGCCAGGCCTTCTACCCCCATGTACCCGACCTTGGTGAACACTAGGGAAGAGCAGGGTTTGGTTCCATAGATGAGAGTGGTGATGGGAGGTGTCACTGCCTTGGAAGTGGTCACTGCACAAGAGGGCAGACAGCACCTAGTACTTCAGAGAGATGAGCTAGGGTGGGATTAGCAAGGGGAAACTATACATATCTGTGAATCCACACTCTGGTAGAGACTACCTGAACACATGTGTGAGTGGGGGAGGAGAGACACTGAAATGTGCACAACCAGGAGGCCTTCAGGACATCTCAGGCTGACTTGGCCTCTAAGAACTCACGTGTGCCCCACCTGGTGGCCTGCCTTGTAAAGGGGTAGGGCAGAGCCCAAGCCTGCAGAATCCAGGGACTGCTGTAGTGTGTGGATTGAGGGTTTAAGTCCTCCACTTTATTTATTGTAAGAACAGCATTTCCCTAAATAAAAGTTGTCACCCGCAATTCTGTCCCCTACTTGTGCTGTGAATAAGTGACAGGAACTGAGAGCCAGGCTCTAGGGAGGAGGTGGTAAGGGGACAAAGAAGCTCAGGCTAAGTGGCAGCCACTTCCTATCCAGGGCCCTGAGCTCCACTGGTTCTGCAGCATGGATGTTGAATCTTTGTGGCTACTAAAGGAAGTCTTTTTAGGTTACCCAGTGTGCATTTCCTGTGATCCTTGTGTTTGAGGAGCACTTTCCCTATGTCATAGTGCATTTGCATTTCTCCCAGGAGTGGACTTTATTCTTGGTGGGCAACTGGTCTTCACCACCACTTTGAACTAGGCATCAGCAGTGACTGCTACTTACACGTAAGTGTGAGGAAACCCAACTTAGGGCAACTTCTCCCTGAGCAGTGTTGCTTTCTTTCCGTAAGCAGCTACAGCCTAGCTAGTCAGTGTCAGAGACAGGGAACAGTCTGTCCTAAGTGATGCTGATCCCTTGGTGCTCAAATGTGGCCCCAGCAACCAGGTAGAAACACCCTTGAGTGTGATCTAGGAGGAGCATGGTCACAGCACAGTGCTAACCATGCCTTTGGAGAAACCTGGGCAGTACTTCATCCACTTCTGTGACTCCCTAGACATCACACACTGATGGTGGATGGCAGATATTTTCTCTCATAGGGAAACACTGGTGGCCAGGCAGGGTACAAATGGCAGAAACATCCAGCACCTGACCAGGAAGCCTGTTTCAGAGTGCATGACACCGAACAGTCTTCAGTTACTTATCAGAAACTGCTAATGATGAGTACCCCACCAGCAGTGATAAGTCCTACAGTAGCAGCACTAAGTCCTTCGCTAGCAATTGTGAGTCCTCCAACAGCAATGGTGAGACCTACGTTACCCATGGTGATCCCTCAGTAGAAGTGGTGAGTCTTGGTGAGTTGTTCACTAGCTGTGGAGAGCCCTACACTAGCAGCTGTGGGTTTTTCACTAGCAGTGTTGAGTTTTTGTTTTTTTTTTTTTTTTTTTTTTTTTTTTTTTTTTGGTGCCGGGGATCGAACTCACGACCTCACGTTTGCCACGCAGGCACTTACGCTGCTGAGCTATACCCCCAGCCAGTGTTAAGTATTTCACTTGCTGTACTGAGAGTTTCAAGTCTCACAGGAGACTGGACTTGGACTTTTCAGCACTGTTGAAACTGTTGACTTTGACAACTCTTACAGATGAATTAAATGCATTTTAGATAGAGATGCAGGTGAATGTTTTGGGGGTCAAGGGTAGACTGCCCCAATAGCTTCATCTGCTCATAGTTAGGACTTTTGAAAGAAAATTGGAGCATTAGGGTACCGTAGTTGACTTGCTGTTAGGAGATGGTACCTGGTTGGGGGAGACATCACTAGGGGATGACCTGGGAGGGTGCATCTCCCTCCTTAACTCTTCGCTGCTTCCAGGCCACTATGATATGTGGACCTGTCTTCCCACACACCCTTTTACCATGCCATTTCTGTGTTTAAGCCAGCCATGTGTGGACTGAAACTTATAAACCAGTAGCCAAAATAATCACTTTTAAGTGGTGGGTTAAGGTAGTTTGTCCTATGACAAGGACAGTGACTAAGACAACTACATTAATATATTAGGCAAGATGAAAAATAGGATCAAAAAATTCAATGTGTGGGGAGGAATGCTGTGTAAACATAAAATTTCTTTATTACCATAGTTATTTTCTTTTTCCATTTATTTGTATTCTTTTTAATGATATTAAGTTGCTATCATTTTGAAACAATTATAATGAAATATTTTTGCAATCTTCATGGTAACCACAAAATAGTAAACAAACAAAAAAAATTTAAAATATGCAACTAGAGTAAATCATTAACCACAAAGGAAGATTATAAGGCAGGGAGAAGAAGAGAAAACTAGGAAACAAGGTACAAAATGGCTGTAGTAAAACCTTACTTGTTAATAATTATGGTAAATGGACAAATTCTCCAGTTAAAATACAGAGACTGACTGTACCAAAAAAACAAGACCCAGCAGTAGATCCTTGTAGTCAGGGGAATAGATTTAATACAGGACATATAATTTACAGGATTATTTTATAATAGTCACTCAAGGAGTCAAATGTAGAAAGAGTGCCAGAAGTCTGTCCATACACTTGAGACTCAAAAGAATCCAGCTGAGAGCCTGGATCCCATGGCAATCTCCTGCACAAATCCATCTGAAGACCTAAAGCCAATGGCAGTCTTCTACTAGCCTGGAGACCTAGAGCCCATCACAATGTCTCATGCAAGTCTCTCCCAAGTGTATGCACTGGGAAGATCCAGAGTCCTATGGTGGAAGCTAAAAAGTCTGTGCCAGCAGGATGAAGGATCTGTGTGTGCCAGCAGGCTGAGGCATCTGCACTGAAGCCAGGCAGTGATGCTCGAGCTAAGGACCAGAGTTCCCCAGAAGAGACCCACAGCTGTCCTCAGAGACAGCCAGGACCCGAGCCCCTCTGATGGTGAGAACAGCTGAGTTCATATCAAGAAAGTCAGCATGACAAGCTTCTTTAGGAGAATCAACAGGACACTATCTTACACTCTAGTTCTTTTTACACTGTTGGCAACAATCCTCATGTGGGCCTTCCACACCCAGAACCACGCTGATTCAGTTCAGCTGGGTGTTACAAGTTGACCATCACACTGTTTATTGCTTTTAAGAAACTTGCTCTACCTCTAAGACACACTTAGACTGAAAGTGAAGGTAGATAATAAGCTGTCCCCTGCAAATGCATCCCAAAAGTAAGCAAAACTAGTCATACTTACTCAAATAGGCTTTAAGTTGAAAGTAGTAAAGAGGGCTGGGAATTTAGCTCAGTGGCTCAAGCGCTTGCCTGGTAAGTGCAAGGTCGTGAGTTCAAGCCCCATGACCAAAAAAAAAAGGGAAAGTCATTGCATGTGATGTACCCCAATATATACAAGAAACATTAAAAGGGAAAGACAGACTCCAACAAAAAATAGTAATGGGTTTTAAGATTCCCCACATTCAGCAATGGACAGATTATGCAACCAAAAAGTCAACAATGAGGCAGCAAATTTTAAATGCACCCTAAAGCCAAGCTAAAAGACATCTACAGAATATTCTACTTATTGGCTACAGGATATGTATTTTTCTCATCATCTCATGGAACATTCTCTAGGCTAGATCACATGATGAGCCATAAATAAATCAAAAATTTTTTAAAAGTTAGAATTTATGAAATATGTTGTCTGACCACAAATGCAATGAAACTAAAAATCAGTAACAAGGAAAACTTTTGAAACTATTCAAAGATATGAAACTAAACAAACATTTGAATAGCTATAGATCAAGGAAGAAATCGAGAAGGAAATTTAAAAATTTCTTGAAATAAAAATGAAGACAAGTACTAAAGACCTACGGATATAGCAAAAACAGTATTAAGAGAAAAATTTATAGCAATCAGTGCTCACATCACAGTTGTCAAAGAATTTATCACTGCATCTCAAGGACTGAAAAATAAGATGAAACCAAACCAAAAATTAATAGAAAAAATACAAAGCAATAAATGAAATAAAGACTAAGAACTACAAAAGGACAATGAAACAGTTGTTCTTCAAAATGATAAAACATAAACAGTCTCTAGCTAATTAAGAAAAAAGAGCAAAGACTTGTTAATTCACAAATGAGACAAGACATAACAATGGATACATTATCAAATATGAATGACCAGAAGAGATAATTATGAATAAATATATGGTAGCAAATTTGATAACCTAGGAGAAATGGAAAAATTCCTAGGGATAAAATTTACTAAGGAATAAACCTATCATAAGTCCTCTGAATCACGAAGAAATAGAAAAGCTGAATAGACCAATAAAATGCACAAAGATTGAATCAGTAACAGAACTCTGCATCAAAGAAAATTCCAAGACCAGATGGCTTCACAACTGAATTTACCACGCTTTCACAGAAGTACTCTTACATATTCTCTTTAAGTTATTTCAAAAAGCAGAATAAAGAATTCTTAGGCATATTATATACAGGGCCAGAATTACTCTGATGCAAAAGCTATATAAGGACATGTTTTAAAAAAAACTACAGGCTAACATCCCTAGTGTACATAGTTGCAAAAATACTCAACAAAATACTAGCAAACTCCAATAGCACACAAAAAAATTATCTACCAAGATCAAGTGGAATCCAGTCCAGAAGTATAACAATAGCTCAATATAAGCAAATCAATAACTGATATGTCACATCAACAGAATAAATAACAAAAGCCACACAGTCATCTGAACAGAAGCAGAAAAGGCTTTTGATAAAATTAAACGTCCTTAATGACAAAATGCTTAATACACTAGGTAAAGAAGTAATGTATCTCAACATAATGAAGGCATTTACAATAAGCTAACAGCTACCATACTGAATGGGAAATACCTGCATGCTTTCTCTCTAAGATCTGTAAGAAGGCAAGGGTACCCACTTTCATCACTTTTATGCTAGTTCTATAAGTCCTCACCAAAATCAGACAAAAGAGGTAAAGGCATCTAAATTGGAAAAAAAGACAAATTGTCATTGTAGATGGTACGGTCTCATATGTAGAAAATCCCCCAAACCACCAAAAATACTAGAAGTAATAAATCAACTCAGCAAATGACCAGGGTAAAAAATCAACATACAAAATAAGCAGTATAACTACATGCCCTTCGTGAATTATTTTAAATAGAAAACAAGAAAGCAATTCCATTTACAAAAATAAGGTAAAATACCAAGAAATGAATTTAATCAATGTAGTGAAAGATTTCTAAAATGGAAATTACAAAATATTGATAAAAGGAAATGACACAAAATAGTCAAAGCAAAATTATATTCGTGGGCTGGAAGAATCAATATTGTTAAATTGCCCACATTATCCAAAGCAATTTACAAATTCAATGAATCTTTATCAAAATGCTAGTAGCCTTCTTCATAGAACTTAAAAAAGAATCCTCAAATTATAAAAACTCTCAAATGCCCTAAATAGCCAAAGTCATCATAAGCAAAAAGAACAAAGCAAGAGACTTTACACTATTTGACTTCAAACCATACTAAAAAGTTGTGATTAAACAGTATAAACACACACACACACACACACCAGTGGAACAGAATGGAGAAGCTTGAAGAAAACATGTCTAATTGCCATCTCACTTTCAGCAAAATACTGATCACATACGTGAGTTGGAGGAAGGTGAGTCTTTTCAATAAAAAGCTCAATAAAAGCTCACAAACTGTGAGCTAACTAAACCTTTCCTTCCTTCATATTGGACATCAGGTATTTTGTCTCAGCAATGAGAGAAAAGTAACCAAGACAAAATTTGGTACCAGAGGATTGGGTTTGTTGTTGTGACTACACCTAACTATGTGGCTCAAGAGCCTTTGGGAATGGCTTGTGGAAAGAGTTTGGAAAGGGTCCAAGAAGTTGCCTGAAAGTATAGAGCTGGAACAGTTTAGTCTGTTCTGTATGGGAGATTCTGATCAGAATTCAGAAGACCAGAAAACCGGTAGAAACAGGCTTGGGAGGTTTCTGCAATCTCAGTCTCAGGCAAAGTCTCTGGACATGAGCAAAAATGCAGACAAACTTTCTGCCAAGCCATAACAAACATCATTTGGAGTCCGACAACTTATGCCAGCTGATGATGTGTGTTATAGCTTAATGACAAAATGTTTAATAAACTAGGTAAAGAAGTAATGTATCGCAACATAACAAAGGTGATGTGCATTATGGCTTGGCAGAGAGTTTGTCTGCATTTTTGCTCATGTCCAGAGACTTTGCCTGAGATTGAGATTAAGGGTGGCAGATTAATTAATCCGGCAAAAGAAATTCTAAGGCAGTCAAACATTGAGGCAGTAGAATGGCTCTTTTGGGGGCCTTTTAGCCAGATTTACATAGCAAATCAAGAACAAAGAGCTAAGTAGGATGATTTAAAACACTGTGAGCTTGGCCAGAAAGGAAGTTCCTGTAAAGCTGTGCACTGTAAAGATAGAGCTGAGCTCTCGATTGCTGAGGAGGAACAGAAAAATAGAAGAGATGGCTTGGGGGCATCCCAGAAAGCCATGGGTCTCCACCTTTTGCAGCCTCAAAACTGCTAAAGTGAAAGACTTTGCTTGGAGGAGAAAGTCACAGAGCACCATGTTCCAGAATGGCAGCAGAGGCCACACAGTTTCCAGAATGATGGTGACATAGAGAATCTGTTCCTCACAATCAAGTTTAGAGTGATCAGTGATCTAAGCACTCAACCCCTATAGCCAAGAGACAGGGAAGCTTGGCTACTGCCCCAGCTGGCACTAAACCTCAGCATCATCCACATGGCACTGGTTTTAGGCACACGCAACATGTAAGAGTTCTGTGAGTTAAAAGACTTCCACCCAGATTTCAGAAAAAGGCCTGGGAGGCCAGTCAGTGTGTCCCTGGAGGACAGTGTGTAAAGCCAAAGATGCAGTGGAGAACCCAGAAGTTTGGAAGAGCAAGGAGCAAGGAAACCTACAAGCAGGGAGCAAAAGCTACCCTAAAAGAAAAGCCATGAGAGCTAAAACCACTGAAAGTACCATGAGGGTGGAGTCAAGTGTTTTGAAGCTCACAAGCAGATTGTTTCAGATGCTGAATATTTAACTCCAGGACTTAATATTTACCCTGCCTGATTTTGGACATGCTTTTGTCCCAATCCTTTGTATTCTCCTGTTTGTAACCTTTGGAATGAAAATGTTTGTCTTGTCCCGTTGAATATTGGAAGTATTTAACTTTGTTTTCATTTGTACCAAGGCTCACACTTGAGAGTTTGCTTCAGTTATAGGGGGAAGACTTGAGACTTAAAGTTTTAAGCAATCTTGAGACTGTTAGGACTTTCGCAACTCTTGGAAATGGACTAAATGTATTTTGCATAAAGGATGTACGTAAAGAGTCTTTGGGAGCTGAGGGGTGGAATATTATGGTTTATGTCTAGAGGTCCCCCCAAAGCATCATGAAGTCATGGAGACACCTGATCTAACTTTTGTGATTATTTCGTTGTCTAGCACTGGGATTGGTGGTGTGAGTGCTACACCCATCCAGGGGTAGGGAGGCAGTATACAATATAGGGGAGGGGAGGAAGTGTGCCTTCTCCTTTTGCGCTTTTTGCTCTTGTCATTTGTGGCTCCATAAACAGTTAACCCTTAGCTATGCCACTTTGCCTTGGAACCTGCTGATTATATACTGAAACTTCCACAAACTGTAAGTTAAATAAATCTTTCCTTTCTTCATTTTGGGTATTGGGTATTTTGTCTCAGCAACAAGAGAAAAGTAAGAGAGCAGTCCTATACATAAATAACAAACTCACTGAGAGAAGAATGAGGGAAACAACCCTTTTCCCAATAGAATCAAGAAAAAAATGAAATACTTAAGAATCAATCTAAGTGAAGATGCAGGAGTCAATGCAAATGACATAACTAAACTATTCACAGAAATAATAGCAGAAAATTTCCCAAACATGGGGGGGGGTCTGATATACAAATAAGTGAGGCATACAGAATGCAGTCACAACCAACATAAATCTACACCCAGACATGTAATAATTAAGTTCCCAGACATACAGCATAAA
Organism: Dolichotis patagonum; assembly: GCA_004027295.1. Taxonomy (NCBI): domain Eukaryota; kingdom Metazoa; phylum Chordata; class Mammalia; order Rodentia; family Caviidae; genus Dolichotis; species Dolichotis patagonum. The sequence goes on from PVJX010003104.1 coordinate 45,790, forward strand.
AACAGAATACTAAAAGCTGTTAGAAAAAAGACTACCTTCAAGTTAAGAGAAGTTAAGAGAAGTCAAGTTAAGAGAAAAGACAAACCTTTGAGTTAAGATGAGCTTGGAGTGAAGTATTTCAAGCCCTAAAAGAAAACAACTTTCAACACAGACTGATGTACCCAGAAAAACAGTCTTTCAAATTTAATGGAGAAACAAGATGCTTCCATGATAAAGAACAACTGAAGAAATTCATGTCCACCAAACCAACCCTAGAAAGAGTACTGAAAGACATGCTAGATACAGATAAAATGACTACAATCTCCAGAACAACAGAAAGAAACCACCAAGACAAGAAATTAAACGAGGGAGAAAAGCAAGAAACCAACAATAGGAACACAACATGGCAAAGTCAAGCCAGTACATATCAGTGATGTCCATAAATGTAAATGAGCTCAATTCATCTATCAAAAGAAACAGGTTGACAGAATGGATCAAGAAACATGATCCCACAATATTCTGTATACAAGAAACACATTTGACTCAAAAAGAAACTCATAGATTAAAAGTCAACGGATGGAAAACAGTATTTCATGCAACAGGAACACAGGAAAAAGCAGGGTAGCTATTCTGTTTGCAGACAAAGTGAACTTCAAACCTAAAAGGATTAAAAGAGATAAAGGCCACTACATACTTGTAAGTGGAAAACTACAAGAGGAAGAACTAACAAATATATATATATATATATATATATATATATATATATATATATATATATACCAAATACAGGCACAGCCAACTATATAAGACAAATATTAATGGACATGAAAAACCAAATACATAAGAACACAATTGTAATAGAAGACCTTAACATCCCACTGTCACAAAGAGATAGATCAACTACACAAAAAGTTAGCAAAGAAATAACAGAACTGAATCATACCTGTGAGTGAATGGACTTAGTGGATGTTTACAGAGCCCAACCACATCAGAATATACATTCTTCTCAGCTGCACATGGGACATTCTCCGAAATAGACCATATATTAACCCATAAAGCATTCTTAACTAAATGCAAAGGGAGCAAAATTATCCCATGCATAATATCTGATCATAGTGCACTAAAATTGGAAATCAATGGCAAAAAAACCTGCAAAACCTAGATAAATACATGGAAATTAAATAACAATCTTCTGAATAACCAGTGGGTTACAGAGGAAATTAAAGAAGAAATAAAACACAACACCTACAATACAACGAAAATGCAGATACAACATAGTGTAACTTATGGGACACAATGAAAGCAGTCCTAAGAGGAAAATATATAGCAATAAATAGTCACCTCAAGAAAATGAACGAACACAAATAAATAACCTAATGCTACATATCAAGCTTCTAGAAAAAGGAAGACCAAGTCAAATCCAAAGCTCATAGAAGAGAGGAAATTGTAAAGATTAGAGCAGAAATTACTGCAATTGAAACTAAAAAAAAATACAAAGAATTAATGAATCAAAAAACTGGTTTTTTGAGAGACTAAACAAAATTGATAAATCCCTGGCCAACCTTATCAAGAAAAAGAAAGAAAAAACTCAAATCCACACACTAAGGACTGAAAAGAAGAAAATTACTATAGATCCCATGGAAATTCAAAAGATCATGAACACTTACTTTGAAAATTTCTACTCACATAGGATGGTAAACACAGAGGAAATGGACAGATTTCTAGGAACATATGAACTACCAAAGCTCAATCAAGAAGATATAACAATTTCAAATAACCCAATATCAACTACTGAAATTGAAAATGTGATTAAAAACTTACCAACAAAGAAAAGCCCAGGCCCTGATTAATTCACAGCTGAATTATATAAGAAATTTAGAGAAGATTTAATGCCAATACTCCTTAAACTCTTCAATGAAATTGAAAGAGTCCTCCCTAACTCATTCTTGGAGGCAACTATCACTCTGATACCAAAACTGGAGAAAGACCCAACCAGAAAAGAAAACTATAGATCAATATCACTAATGAACATTGGTGTAAAGATTCTCAATAAAATATTGGCAAACAGAATGCAGCAAATCATCAAGAAGATTATACACCATGATCAAGTGGGATTTATTCCAGGAATGCAGGGATGGTTCAACACATGCAAATCAATAAATGTAATGCACATCAACAGAGCCAAAAATAAAAATAACAAACTCATTTATTCAATAGACACAGAAAAAGCTTTTGATAAAATCCAGCACCTTTTCATGATAAAAACCCTACAGAAACTCGGAATAGACAGTATGTACCTCAATCTCATAAAGGCCATCTATGACAAACCAACAGCCAACATTATACTAAATGGACACAATTTGAAAACCTTCACTCTAAAATCAGGAACAAGACAAGGATGTCCATTATCACCACTCCTATTCAATATAGTTCTGGAAATATTAGCCAGAATAATCAGACAAGAGGGAGAAATAAAAGGAATAAAAATAGGAAAAGAAGAAGTTAAATTATCATTATTTACAGATGACATGATTCTCTACATAGAAGACCCCAAAAACTCCATTAAAAGACTACTAGAAGTAATAAATTCAGTAGCATAGCTAGATACAAAGTCAACACTCAAAAATCAATAGCATTCCTGTACACACTAAAAAAGAAACTCCATGAGAGAGAAATTATGGAAATACTGCCTTTCACAATAGCATCTAAAAAAATGAAATACCTAGGAACCAACCTAACCAAGAATGTAAAAGACCTATATGCTGAAAATTATATTACTCTAAAAAAGGAGATTGAAGAGGATATTAGAAAATGGAAGGATATTCCTTGCTCTTGGTTAGGAAGAACCAATATTGTGAAAATGGCCATACTCCCAAAACTGTTACACAGATTCAATGCAATCCCAATCAAAATGCCACTAGCATACCTCACAGATCTAGAGAAATCATTCCTAAAATTCATCTGGAACCAGAAGAAACCTAGAATAGCAAAGGTGATTCTGGGCAACAAAAACAAAACAGGAGGCATCTCAATTCCTGACTTGAAACTATAGTACAAAGCCACAGTAACAAAATCAACGTGGTACTGGCAAAGAAATAGATCTGAGCATCAATGGAACAGATTAGAAGATGCAAACACTACTACAAAGACACTCAGCCACCTTATATTTGACAAAGGGGCTAAACATGTTCACTGGAAAAAAGACAGCCTCTTTAATAAGTGGTGTTGGAAAAATTGGCTTTCCACATGCCCAAGACTGAAAATAGACCCATGCCTATCACCACACACTAAACTAAAGTCAAAATGGATCAAGGATCTAAATATTAAAACAGAAACACTAAATCTACTGGAGAACAAGGTAGGTAAAAATCTTGGAGACATAGGGGTAGGGAGAGAATTCATGAATAAAATACAAACCACATCGGAAATACTTCAAACAATCAACAACTAGGATCTCATATTACTAAAAAGTTTTTGCACGTCAAAAGAAATCACCAACAAAGTGAAAAGAAAACCCACAGAATGGGAAAGAATTCTAGCCAACAATCCCTCAAAGGACTTATATCCAGAACATATAAAAAACCGAAAAACATCAAGCCCCCCAAGTTCAAAGACCCTCTCCAAAAATGGGCATCAGAGATGAACACAGTTCTCAGATGACGATATACAAATGGAAAATAAATATATGAAGAAATGTTCACCATCATGGATCATTCGAGAAATGCAAATTAAAACAGCACTGATATTTCATCGCACTCCAGAAAGAATGGCTGCCATCAAGAAAACAACTGATAAAAAATGTTGGCAAGATGCAGGGAAAAAGAAACACTTCTGCAATGCTGGTGGGAATGCGGACTGGTGCAACCACTGTGGAAATCAGTATGGAGATTCCTCAAAAAACTAAGATTGGAAGTTCCATTCAACCCAGCTATTCCCCTCCTGGGTATCTTGCCAGACAAATTGAAAAGGTTATGTCACAGCGATATATGTGCACACATGTTCATAGCAGCACAGTTTGTGATAGCTAAATCTTGGAAACAACCAAAATGCCCATCAACCACAGAGTGGATGAAAAATATGTGGTATTTTTATACAATGGAATACTATTCAGCTATAAAAAGGATGCTCTTGAGGCCTTTATAGGTAAATGGAGGCAAATTGAAAATATCCTCATTAGTGAAATAAACAAGACTCACATTAGTAAATATCACATTGTCTCTTTAGTGTAAAAAATAATAAGAACTGACAGAACAGTGGGATCCAAAAAGTGTAATAGATATTGTAAAAGTGAAAGGGAAGGGAAGTGCTCTAAAGGATATAACGGTATGTATTGTGTGTAAGATAGATGACCATATTACTAAATTTCTGTTAGATCACTGAACAGAAGAGTTTGCACTGTCAATGTTTGAGTGTCTAGCTGCTTTTTATGCTTTGATTTTGTAACTTTAACAACTATTGTTAAGATGACAATATGTAATGTATCAACTAGTGATTTTATGATGTTAATTCTTTTTGAATTCTGTATTCTACTTTTTTCTTGTTTTTTTTCTATTTTGTTTTTTAAATTTATTTTTCTTTCTTTCTCTAAATAAAATTAAATAACAAAAAAGAGAATCAATCTATCAAGGGAGTAAAAGATCTACACACTGAAAACTACAATACTCTGAAAAAGGAAATCAGAGAAAATATCAGAAAATAGAATAATATACCCCATTCTTGGATAGGCAGAACCACCATAGTGAAAATGACCATACTTCCAAAACTGTTCTACACATTTAATGAAATCCTCATCAAAATACCAGTAGCATACTTCGCAGGACTAGAGAAAACAGTTCCAAAACTCATATGGAATCAGAAGAGAACTAGTACAGCAAAAACAATTTTTGGGTAACAAAGGCAAGGCAGGAGCATCACAATCTCTGATTTAAAGTTGTACTACAAAGCTACCATGATAAAAAAAAACCAGCATAGTATTAGCAAAAGAAAAAATCTGAAGATCAATGGAATAGCATAAAAGATGCAGAAACAACTGCAAGCACACTCAGCTACCATATCTGTGAGAAAATGATCAAACACCTGCACAGAAAGAAAGCCTCTTTAATAAATGGTGCTGAGAAGATGGCTGAAAATTTAACCTAGACCTATATCATTCACCAAGCACTAAACTAAAATCAAAATAGACAAAGATCTAAATATAAAAGTACAAACACAGTCTGTTGGAAGATAGGGTAGGTAGAACACTAGAAAATATAGGAGTAGGCAAAGACTATGAACAAAGCCTGAACTGCACAGGAAATATTACAAAGAAGCAATAAGTGGGGCCACATCAACTTAAAAAACCTTTGACACAGGGGTGAACAATTGTTCCCTCCTCAGTGGGCCACCAATTCTCTTTCTTTTTCTTCCTCTTTTTCTTTCTCTGTCAAGCACCATAACCATTAACCAGAACCTCTAATGTCAACAAGGTTAGGGATCAGCCATGTCATTGAGGATTGCTAGAGAAATTAAAAAAGTTTTGCACAAAAGAAGAAATCAGCAACAGAATGAAAAGACAACCCACAAGGGGAGGGTACCAGCTACTCTCAAAGGATTAACAGCTAGAACATATAAATAATTCAAAAAAGTCAGACCTCCCCCCTCCAAATTTAGAGACCCAATCCAAAACTGGGCATCTGAGATGAGTACACAGGTTCAAATGGAAAGAGGAACCAGAGGCTGGGGAGAAGAAAGGGAAACAAGTGAAAAGGGAAAAAAAGAGAATGCAAGGAAAAAATAGAATAAAGCTTTTGTAAAGGGGATGAAAAGAAGGGCTGAAAGGAAGAAAGGGGGATGGGGAAAAGAAGAATTAAGATATACTACGTACAGGTATAAATTCCCTATGATGAAAGTAATAGACCTGTATGACAAATATGTACTAATAAAAAATAAACTTAAAAAATTAAAATAAATGGTTCCAAAGAAAAAAGAAGTGCTAGTAGTGGTGTGCAGAAAAGGGACGTCTTGCACACTGTTGGCACACTACAGCCTTTATGAAAAACAGCATGAGTTTCTCAAAAAGTTAAAAATAGAACTACCATGTGATCTACTAATCCTACTACTTTGTATATATTTGAAGGAAATAACAATTAACATGTTAAGAGGACACTTGCATTCCCATGTGTATTGCAGCAAATTCACACTAGCCAAGAAATGGAAACAACCTATATGCCTATCAACTGATGAATGGATAAAAAAGTTGTAAGAGTACACAATGGAATACTATTCAGCCATAAAAGGGGTAAAACCCTGTTGTTTATAGCAAAAGGGGAGTAACTAGAGTAGATTATGTTAAGTAAAACTAGCCAGACACAGAAAGACAACTACCATGTGATCTAACACATATGTGAAATCTAAAAAGTTTGATCTCAAAGTTTAGAGTTGAGCAGTCATAAGCAGAGGCCAGGGAAGAAGGAGGGCTAGGAAATATTGATCAATGGGTGCTTACACTTAAACAGGAGCAAGGAGTCTGGTTTGCTATTGCACAGTGGTGACAGTAGATAACTATAATGTCTCTTTATTCAAGGACAATCTATAATTTTTTTTGTTGAGACAGTGTCTCAGTATGTAGTCCAACCTGGCTCTGAATTTGGTATGTAGCTCAAACTGACCTCGAACTTATAGTGATCCTCCTGCCTCAGCCTCCCAAGCACAGGATTACAGGTGTACACCACCATGTCCAGTCTCATACTCTATTCAGAAAGCTAGAAAAATGAAATTTGGAAGTTTTCTTTATAAAGATAACTATTTGAAGAGTTAAGTACATTTAACCTGACCTAACAATATGTATGCATGAAAAGGGGGGGGCTAGGGATTTAGCTCAGTGGTATAAGCACCTGCCTGGCAAGTGCAAGGTGGTGAGTTCGATTCCCAGTACAAAAAAAAAAGTACGCATGTCTCAAACCATGACATAATAGATCGTGGCATTACTTGCCACACCCAGCAGGTGGACCAGAGGGGCGGCAGACTGTGTACTCCTGTAGCCAGACCACCTTGAAGACAGCATGTTTTGCCAGCTTGAGCACGGATGAGGCTCTTGGGAGTGTGGGAAAGAAAGCTCCTGAGGGGAGAACCAGATAAAAGTTAATAATTTTGCCAAACTGCCACCCATACCTTGCTAACCTGAAACAAATGTCTGCTGTCAGTAGAACAGTATGCCTCTGTTGTCCCTCAGTAAACCTGGGCATTTGAGTCAGTTCAGGACCTCCTTTCAGGGGATGAAAGTCCAAGATCAGTATTTTCTTCTAGGCTCTCTTCCTGGCTTGCAAATTGCTACTTCCTCTATAGCCTCATGTGGCAAAGAGAAAGAGTTGTGGTCTCTTTCTTCTTATAAGGACAGTAAGCCCATCGCCAGGAATTATTCACAACCTCTTCTTCAAAGCCTTATCTTCAAAAGGCTTTGTCTCTAAATGCCATCGAACTGGAGGCTAGCGCTTCAGCTATGAATTTGGGAAGGGGCATACACTCTTGGACCTTTATATAAGGGAAATGAAAACATATATTCACACAAAAGCTGGCACGGGTTGTTCACAACAACTTTAACAAAAGACTGGCAACAACCCAGATGTCCTTCAGTGAGTGACTGGTCACACAGGGAGTGGTTTGTCCCCTGCACACCAAGCAGCCCCTAAATCTGCAAATATGGAAATGTATACATTCATATGTACATTTATACACTTTCTCATTTTGTCTGTTTTATTGAATTGGAACTGTTTCTCCTTTTTCTTTTTAACACATAATTTTAAGTACAACTTATTTGTGTATGTATTCAATTGTGAAATTTAAAGCATTTTTGGTTCTGAGTCACTTCAGCATGTTTTAGCAACCCAACCCTTTAAGTTTGCTTCAAGTTTGGAGACACATTAGGGTGCATAAAACACGATAGAATTTTATAGAAGTCAGCACCCCAAGGGTACTGACATTGCATTCATCCTTGTGATTCTCTAATATGTGTAGTAAAGCCTACTTCCAGCTATAACTGTTACCTTGCTTTATGTGAACTCCATATCATTCTATTTTATACCTGCCCCCACTCTGTGGACAAATGGAAGAAATCTTGTTGTTTATCAACTGCACATTTCTTTCTTTAGAAAATTTTTATTAGTTTTAGACCAGTGGTTTCCTGAGGTCAGGAATACCTGCATATCACGCCACATTTGTAAACCTCATCCCTCTACATTTCCTAAGAAATATTAATTTTATTAAGTAAATTAAGCCAGCCTGCCTATACCAAGGGCTTGTGTGGGAAAAGTTACATATTCTAGTGTGACTTTACAAAGAAAAGACTGTAAAGTCTTTCTTCTATCTTGTCTTTGAAATCCAATATTGTTTTCACTGTTTTGCTTTCTTCTGACAAATTGTTTTACTTTATTCAATGCTCTGTTTTGATTGTTTTATTCTGCTTTGTTTTTTATTTGATTTTGCTATACCTGATGGAATGGACAACTATTGTGAAGATAACAAGATATACTATGGTAGCTATTGTTGTTTTCCTAGTATTCTGCCTTGAAGTTCTGTACCAATTTTGCTGCTTTGTTTTGATTGGCTTTGTTATGTTTTGTTTTGTTGGATTTTACTATCTTTAAAATAAAAAAAGAAAAAGAATCCTTACAATCAGAAAACAAAGCCTCCTGCAGGGCATAGCAAGATGGCTTTCTGAGGCACGCACCATCAGGGAAGCCGATAGGGCTGAGGTTATGCACAATCCATAGTGTCACCAAGAGGAGGAAGGTGGGATGGCACCAGTCATTGACAAGCTGACTCTCAAGACCTTGCTCAGCCCTGACAGGGACTGAAGTAGGGTTTTCCAGGGACGGGTAAGCAGCTCCTACTCATGAGGCTTTCAGGCCTGTAGACAAAAAATACTGAAATTCGTGAGTGCTGGGATTTTAGTGTCCCTCTCTTCCAAAACCCACATTGAGATGGCATTGTCACTGTAGCACTGTCAAGCAGTGGGGCCTTGCAAGGTACAGGATTAACACCATTACAGAGGGTGGTTCTTGGCTTTCAGCCTCCAGAGCTACAAGGGAATAACCTCTTCCTTTCAAACTGTCTGGCTAGATACTCTGTTACAGCAAAACAAACAGCTAGAAATGACAAAATGGTTAGCAGAGACTGATGTTCAAAGAGTTATTTCTCCTTTTTGTCAGGTAGCATGCACTTCCAAGAAAATCTTACACAGAGTTGCATTCCCTCTCCCAAATGACTTGCTTGAGCAAATAAACCAGGAACAGAGTCCAGGAAGACCACATTAACTGTCAATATTGTTTTGTTAGGATGGTTTGCTTCAGAGATGCAGGCTTCCCCAGCTATATTCTCTGGGAGTCATTGAAGCAGACACTTTATGTATTGGCTAAACAAATTCTGATTCACTGAGCACAAGTTGGTGACATGACAATGACAGTAGAGAATGATGGCAGTGGTGATAATGATTATAATCAGAAGGTAACACTGGGGTCTGATCTCTCCTTCCCACTCTCCTTCCTTCTTCCATCCCTCCTTCTTTCACTCTCCCTTCCTTCAAGTATGCATGCTGCTGTGTTTCCTCCACTGATGAGCACATTTTCCAATTGTGATAACACTAAAAAATGCCTTGTTTCTCAAGCTGGGAGTAGACTGTCAGCCCTCACCTTCCTGCTACTCTCCTGTGCTTCCATATTCCTCACTTACAGGACTGACCCCACAGAGCTGACCTCTGTCACCTGGCCTTCCCCACATTGTGATGCTCCTTATCATGGCACTCCTAATGCTGGTGGACATGCTGGGTACAGATTTTCCACAATTACTTCACTTATAAGACCCTCAGGTATCTGAGCAAGGTGATGCAGGGCATTCCATCTGCACCCCCTGCCTATAGAGTGCTATAGGCCATCACATCAGCCCACCAACGCCCTGCTGATGAGGTTCAGATTGACCTCTGTTAATTCCATCCCCAACCTCCTGCTCTTCTCCTGCTCATAAACATTCCCTTATGCAGCCACATGATTGTTTATACAGGTCTCCCTCCAATGGGTCCTGGCAAGATCACACATTTATCAACAAATGTTGTTCATTTTCTCCAGTGAGTCATGTTATCAGAGAATTGTTTTCTATATTGTCGCTGTGCAAGGCTGTTTTCTTGTAGGAATCATGCTGCTGTCAAGCATATATGTGGTAGCCCTCCTGCTCAGACATTAGAGATGAGTCCAGCATTTCCACAGTGCATGCATCTTCTCAAGAGCATCCCCCAAGCAGCGAGCTCCCAGACCATGCTGCTGCTGGTAGCCTCTTTATGCTCATGTACTGGATCTACCTTAGCACCTGTTCCTCAGCCCCCTGGGGAGCCAGTCACCCAGCCACGGTGGCTGTTCAGAGGATTGCGGCCAATGGTTATACCACCATCAGCTCTTGATGCTAATCCAAGTGGGTAAGAGGTAACCAAGGCTTCACAAGGGCCTGACAAATGACTATATATATTAGTCATATATATTAGACATATTAGACATACATATATTAGGGCCTGACAAATGGATTTCTCAGAAATCCAGCCACCTGTGAACATCACATCAGTATCTATGCAAAGCAAGATACCACAATTCCACAGGCAGTCTAATCTTAAGAGATCATGACTGCATACTTAGCCCACTGTTGACCGAAAAATTTCTTCCTATTGCAGTTTCTTATTCATCATCCTTGTTGGCTATTGTGTCCCTTTGGAACCACTGCAGTCCTAGAATTATAACTCTTCTCATCCTTTAACCATAAACCCTCAACAGGCTTTCCTTGGTCACTGCTTTAAGTCCTGTTTCTTTTTATCATTTCCATTTTAACCAAAATAGTTATCATTCAGCATTTCTTTTCCTTTATTCTGCTTGGGTTATAATGTATCTTCTGAAACTGAGGATTCATTTTATTTTTACTTCTAGATCATTTATAATTCACAACTGAGTTTTAAAAATCTCTTCATCTTTATAATTTAATGAAGTTGGCCTTTCGCACCTCATTTTAGTCATCATCTATGTATAATCAAGCTTCTGTTTTCTGTTTATTTGCCTCTGTGCTGTAGTTTGGCTACATTTGTGCATCTTATTGTTCTTGTTCTCTCCATTCTACTTTTTTTAGTTCAAAGGATAGAACCTAGAACCTACACACTGAACTACATCTCCAGTCATTTTTATTATTTATTTATTTACTTGTACATTTATTTTTATTTTAAAATGGGGTCTTACTAATTTGCCTAGGCTAATTTGCCTTGCTAATCTGCAGTTCTCCTGCCTCAGCCACCCAAAGTACTATGATTATAGGCATGTGCCGCCACATCTGGTTACAGTTCTTTTTGGCATGTGAGTTACTTTAAGGATCTACTTTTTTATCTACTGAAACACTGATAATTCCCATGCCAGGAGATCCTTGCTATCCCACCCATTGGCTCTGTGACTCTGTCCCCTCTCCTGACAGTTGATTGCCTTTGATGCTTTGTAATCCAGGATCCAGTCTCCAAATGATGTGAATTTGGTCCTCCACTGGATTTTCTTTGTTTCTGTCATTTGGCTTAAGCTTTTCTAGTTTGGTACCTGAAGATCTGGTAAAATAAATAAGTGCTTTTTCCCTCAGCCAACGGCAGGTGTCTGAAGCCACAGGGTGTAAACTCTGGGGCCCTGCCAGGTTCATGCTTTTCTCTCTGCTTACCTGCTCACTGGCCCCTACGTCCTGCTCTGCTGCACCCACCACTGCTGAAACACCGTTGTCTATTCTGCTGTCCTCAGCCTCTATGACGACCCTTGACACTTCTGATACCCTTGCCTCTGCTCTTGAGAATTCAGCTGTGATAAAGTATGCATATTGAACTTACTTCAGGATTTTAGTTTTCTATACTAGAAAGGATTTTTTCAGAATATGTATATATGATATGTGATTGAAAAATACAGTGAATGTTAATTTTTAAAAATTTTATGGTAAAAGACATTGTTAACTCTGCTTAAAATTTTTTCTCTTGTTTCAAACACACTCATCTCATCAGTCTTGCCACTTTGTGCAGTACTGAAGTCCTCTTTCCTAAGTGTCTTTATTTCCACTGTTGTGGTTGCCTTGATGTCCTGAATGCATTGAAAACATTTCCCTTTCATAGTCATTCGTTTTGACTCTGGGGGAGAAACAGAAATCAGACAGAATCAGATTTAGTGCATAAGGTGCATGAGGACACAACATCTTGCTTTAGAAGTCTGCCTTTCCATTGGATGGCACTTGGCAGCAGCATTTACTGTACTTTTTAATCACACCTCTTAAAGCCAGAACTGCTTCAGAAGATGGGCAAGAACAATGAGGTAAGTGTGCTCAAAGCAAGGGAGAGGATTTTGAAGGGAATTCATGCCAGTATATCATTTACTATAATAAATTTTTAAAAATTAATCATTCATCATTATATTTTGCTTACCCCTTGTATGTATCTATCTCCTACAGCCATCTACCTTATCTATTGGTATTTGTATGTCTATATCTTCTCTACTTTTTCTCTTCTATGCCTGTCTATATCTCTGCATTTATCTATTCCTATTGAAGTATATATGTCTTTACTATCTACACCTTTTATATTTTTCTATCCACCATTGCATCTATCCTGTCTTCCTCTCTATCCATCTATATCGCTATCTTCTGTATGTACTTACAGAAGTCCACTATGATCCACAATTTTGCTTTTTGTGGTTTCAGTTACCTCCAATTAACTGTGGTCTGAAAATACTAAATGGAAAATTCCAGAAAGAAACAATTCACACATTGTAAATTGCACATCATCCTAGTAGTGTGCTGACTTCTTGTGCCACACCAGTCTGTCCTCCCAGGCAAGAGTCACCTCTGTCTCTCATGTCTGAGCAGAGTACAGTGCCCGTCCATCAGTCACCAGGAGCTGCCTCATCTACTGTCAGGCATGCGGTCGCAGGATCACAGTGACTATATTCATGTGGCCCTTGTTTTAATTAATAATGACCCCCAAGGCACATAGTGCTGTTGACAATCCAGATATGTCAAAGAGAAGCTATAAAATGAAAAGGAGAAAGTTCCCTCCTTAACCCATTAACACGATCTGCTCCTGATAGCCAGCCATTGACTGCATTGCACCTGGTGACACAGGCTTACCTGAAGTCAATGATGCTCCTCTGTGATGTTGTTCTGGTGCTTCCCTGTGTCTCATCAAAGAGGCACTGTGTCATCTTGCACCAGCACAGAAGGTAGTGACAATGGCACCTAAGCATACTGTGATAACCATCCTATTGTTTTGCTGTTGTTAAGCTCATCATGCCTGACTTAATGAATCATACTGTCATAGCTGTGTATATAAGGGGAATGGTGTATGTGGGGCTTGGATTATCTGGGGTTTCAGGCACCCACAGGGCTCTTTGAACATCCTTATTATATGTAAAGAAGACTAGTAGATCTATCTCTCTATTTTATCTATCCAGCTATATTTAACTTCTATCTCTATGTCCATATTTATCTATATTTCTACTTCTACTTACACGTCTACATGGCTATCTCTTTCTCTTGTTTTTATGTGTATCTACTTCTCTATGTATGTATGTATGTATATATTACTGTCATCTATCTGAACTCTATTATTTATATCTATTTATCTCTATCTTCTACATCTGTATCTATCTAATCTATCTGTCCTATCATCACTATCTTTCTATATGTATGTATTCTATTCACCTCTATATATCTCCATCTGCTATATCGATTTTGCTTATATGTATATATAAAATCTATCTACATCCAGCCTACTTCTGTGCATCTCCAACATGTCTATTTATATCCATCTGCCACAACTACTGTATCATTTCTATCCATCATATCTCATCTATCCATCATCTGCTGTAGCTTTCAACACACTGTCCACAGTTCTAGCATCCTGCTTGCATGTGGGCACCGGGACCCTTGGCTACAGAACACGGGGTCTTGGCAGGAAGCCCTAGGCTCTGCATGCAGAACCCTAACTGATCCCAAGGTACCAGATGGTAACAATGATTTGCACAGTGTGTTAAAATGAAAACCCTCTGGCCCTGAAGCAAGGCCAGAAGATTGCTGTAGCTGCTGGTTTCAAACAGGAGCCTAAAGAGAATTCTTTCTGTGGTCTGTTGGCCATTTCAGAACTTTGGAAATGGAATGGTCAATTCATCAGAAAGAAATAGCAGGTGAGTATGGTGGACTTTAGGGGCCTGCAGGGGAGAGATCCTGGAGCCTCAGGACCTGCACCAGGCAGTTGACTTGGGGTGCCGGGAGAACAAGGAGCTTGTTCCCTCTCTGAGGGGGTGGCTGTGAATGTGGCAGAGTTTCGGAGACTCGAAGGAGAGAGACCCTGGAGCATTGGGACCTGCACCATGTGGTTGATTCGGGGTGCCGGGAGAACAAGGAACTCCTCCCTTCTCTGGGGGATGCCTGTGATCCTGCCGGCATGTAGGCTGAGAATCAGACATCTCATATCATCCTGTCCCCTGTCCTGTGCCCCCCCCCAGCAAGTGGAAGCCAGTTAACTACACATCTTGTGAAAAGATTGGCTATGTTATTTAGTATGAGCTCCCCATATGCAAAGATATAGACAACCATTTGGAAGAAAACGAGAGACAATATGACAGATAGTGAAGAACTCTGGTTGTCTAGCTTTGAAATTAATGCTTTTTTTGGTCCCGTTCTCCTGTTTTGTTGTGTTTAATTTTACCCCCTTTAAAATAAAATTTTAAAAAAATGAAAACCCTGAATTTTTATCTCATGTTAAAAGTTATGCAGTAATCGCATTTCTATTTTAGTGCCAGAAACTTATATACGACCAGAATAAGAGGTCTTGGTCTTCACTGACCAAGAATTCCTGGCTTTGGATGAGCATAGAAACAAACTTTTCTGCCAGGCCCCATGCTTCTTTCCTTCAGGAAGTCTCTTTAAACTCAAGAGTTTGGTTTTCTGCAACTAATGTAAACAATATCCAGGTCATTCTAAAACTTCCACATAGATAGTTGTAACTTGTTCTCTATTCTTTACTGATGTTACTTCACAGTGGCCAGAAAACAGGACCTATCTGAAAATAATACAAATCTTTCAATCCTCAGGAACCACTTTTCAAAAGCCCATAGTCACAAAATACTAATTGTCTGACTTACAAAATACTGTTTACTGAAACATAAATGTTTCAGTGCTGTTAAAGAATACTTCTCTGAATTCATTAATTTTGTATATGTCTGATCTATTGATTTCTAAATACAATGTGAAAATCTACTATGGTTGCAAATGTGTTTTATTCCCATAACTTTTTCTTTTCTAGATACTGTTATGGTGTATGAAGATAACACAGCTTGAACTGGGTGTGGGGACACATGCTTGTAATCCCAGCACTGAGGAGGTTGAGGCAGGAGGATCTTGAGTTCAAGGCCTGGGCTACCCCAGTGAGGGCAAAGTTAGTATGAATCATTCTTCCTTAAAAAAGGCAAAACCAAACCAAACAAAAAGAATTATACCACTAGAGCATCCTAATCTGAAATGCTCAAATCAACAAAAACTGAGTGCCACGCCAACACACAGCGGGACACTCCACATTGGCGGTGTGAAATGTGGAACAAAGTGTCGGCTGCAGAAAACAGGCTGCACAAAGCCTTCCTCCTCCTTGTGCGCAGGTGAGCACGGGTGAAACTGAACTCCACATTCAGACCCGGCCCCAGGCTCTTGTGCCTCTCCATGTGCATGCCCACATTCATCCCCAGGCCTGGCAAAGCCTGAAATCCTGGGTTCCAGCGCCCTGGGTACGGGACTGTGGGAAATCTGCTGTCCCCAGGGTGCCGTGCTCTGCACACACCATCTTCAGTGTTAGCTGGGCGTGTTCTTCAGAAATGAGTTGGCTGTCTGGCTGTTTCTCTTGCTCCCTACTCGCTATCACTGGGCATGCTGTTTCCTACCCTGGCCTACTGCAATTTTCTGGCCCAGAATATAACTTCCAAATGTAATGAACAATACCTACCTGTCTGCTTAATAGTGGTTAATGTAATAATTTTATATTACATACATTTTACAGTTAAAATTACCACAGTTTTAAAAAGTCTTTCTAATGTAACAACTTTCACTCTGTTAAAGATCCTGTTGAGCGAATGAAAAGATAAGCTATGGTGCAGGAGAAAATATTTGTAAATCACATAACTGGAACATGACCAGTCTCCAGACTATATACAGAACTCTTTCTGTCAATTGAAGTAAACAAAACATCCGGTTAGGAAATGGACCAAAGACATGAACAGGTACCTCTTCCCTCAGACCTCTTCTAAGGTCTAGCAACAGCAGGAGAACCTGAAATATGACATCATCATTGCCCACTTGCATGTGTAACCCAGAGAACTGAAGACTCACTGTCCTACAGAAACCAAATGCATGAATGTTGTAGCAGCTTCATTAGGGAAAAGTAAAAAAACCCAGGAATGATCTGGTAACCTTTGGAGGGCACAGGGTTTGACTAACTGTGGTACATCTATCTGTATCATGTGTCACTCCAAGTCAAGTTCCATCACTGTGACCAAATACGATTTAAAGGAAGAAGACTCATTTTGGCTCATGGTTCAGAGATTTCAGTCCATGGTCACTGGTTCCAGTGCTATGGGCCTGAGGTAAGAAGCAACATCTTGATGGAAGGACATGGTGAAAGAAAGCTCCTCAACTCAAGGCAGCAGGGAAGTGGAGAGAAGGGAAGAGCCAAGGGAAGGGTTCAGGGGCCAGACAGATTCTCCAAGGTCACCTCCCCATAGTCCACTACTTTCAACTAGACCCCACTTCGTTTCTATTGCCTCCCAATAATGCTATTAAATTATGGTTTCATTGATGAGTTAATCCATTCATGAAACTATACCCCTCATGGTTCACTTGTCAAAATCCCATCAACAACCAAGCTTTCAACCCAGTGAGGGAACATTTTGGCCATCACAATTCCTCAGGTGTAAAGGGGCACCAGCTGTTGACACAGGCAATAGCCTTCATGAACTTCCAAAGGTTTACACTGATAAAAAGAAGCCACTCTCCAAAGGTGACACATTAGATTGCCCTATATATAGAAAATTCTTTTAAAAATTACACAAATGCATAATAGATGTTGTTAAGGAGAGTTCAGACTGGGAAGGAAATGGGCGGAGTCCTGTAGTGAGTTCTCCATGTCAAAGTGCTGGTCTTCATCTGAAAAGTCCGAGTGGAACACAGACCAGGATGCCCTACACAGTGCACCTTTGTGTGCTAAGTGCTTTAACTTGTGGCAAGTCGAGCAAGTCACTCTGCCCTTGTCTCACCTTCCTCTGTTCCACCTACTACCCTAAAAGTCAGTCCTAACACACTGATTCCTCAGGCATCTTGCCCTACATCTAGAATCAAGAAGAGAGTGGCAGATGGATGAGCTAAGAGAGATACTGGCTGTTTCTGGACTGATTGGGGCTTGCAGTCCAGAGGGCTTACCTGTGAACTGGTCCATAATGACAGGGTTCAAATCAAGGTTTTGACATAAAGTCTTTTTGCTGGTTTCACCTATAGCTTTTAACTAATTTCTCTGATTTCCTTTGCCTTCTACCTTCTGGTCTCAGAATTTTTCTTTTGACACAGCTGAGAGCCCTTGTCACAGGCTGAGCCCATAAGGTCACCCAATCCTGGACTTTCTCTCCCCCCGCAAAAAAAAAAAAAAAAACTCTGAGCTCAATGAACCTCTTTTCTTTACATCCTACTTAGCTTTTGGTATTTTGTTACAGCAGTGGGAAAAGAACCCATGAAATGCCTATGCACTTGTGAAATCACAAATCTGATGGACAGTCAATGGAAACAGAACTAGAGGCAGTGGATGGGGGAGTGGGCAAGAGTGGGAGAGCTCATTAGTTCAGTTTTAGAGAAATTCGATTTACAGGTCTAAGGGTCCTGGGTTTCAGGTCTAGTAGCCTGGAGGTGGGAACACCAAAGCAGCCTGGACTTGTCAGTATGTGGCTTTCACTGGGTTCCTGAGACTGGCTGATGACCAGGAGCATATCTGTGTGTTCAGCCCAAGCCCCCAGACACAAAGCTGGGATGGAACAGGTGGAGCTTCTCCTCTGCCGGGAGCCACCAGCAACTAGGCTAGAAGACTGCAGGAAAAACAGCCGTAGGACAGGCTCGTCTGGGTCATCTCAAAGAGCAAGTGAGGAGGAAAGACACATTCTGCCTTGGATGTTGGCATGAAGAAGGGACTTTGCTGTGACTGGATGCCTCAGTACCTCTGCTGGCTGGAAGGATAGTCAGGGACTGACAGCTGGTGATCAAGAAAAGGGAAGCCTTTGGCTTTACTCTGTGCTGAGACATAAGCAGGGGACCTGGCTCTTTCTCCTGGGGACCTTGCCTGGGTGGCTTGGTATTCTGCCCCCAAGAGAAGGCCCTCCCTGCCAGCCTGCAAAGTCACCAGCCACGCCTCTGCTATGGTCTGGAGGTTGAGTGTCCCCAGGCGCCATGAATGGAAGTTTGGAGGTGTTGGAGCCTCTGAGAGGTGGGGCCTGTTGTCCTTAGATCGCCCCAGATGTAGGACACACACACACACACACACACACACACACCTCTGTTTGCTTGTTGGCATGAGGTGAATACAGCAACACATTTGTGGTACTGTATCACCACAGGCCAAAAAACAATGGGCCAATCAAGGACTGGACTCCCCAAAACCCTGAGTGGAAAGTACATCTTTACTCTTTTACTTCAGGTATTTTGTTACACCCACTGGGTCACATTTCATTTCGCAGGGGGAAGGCAAAGGAGGCTGCAAAGTGGTGTTGAGAAAGAATGAAAAGCAGCCTTGTCAGGAGCCATGACCATAGACTGACCATAGCTGTCACTCTGCATTCCAGAGGATCGCGGTGCCAGGACCACAACCACGGCACAGGTGCCAGTGGTTTGCCATGGTCTGTGGCCATATGCCAGGACCACCAAAGTCCTCAACGAGACCCCACAGGAAGAACTCAGTGGTGTTCTCCGCCCTTGGCAGGTTTTTTGTCCCAGTGCTGTGTGTGTGACCGAAGTCCTGGAGTGCCTGTGTGGTGTACAGGAGAAAGGGATGACTGTACCTGCTGCGGGTGCTGTCTGCAGGTCCCCAGGACCCTAGTGCTCACTCAGGGAGTGGCTCTCGAAGATGACGGCCATGGCTGGTGGAGGTGGGGCTACTGAGGGTCTCGAGTCACCTGAGGGCACTCCCCTTCCCTCTCAGCTCCCTGGTCATCCTGCTCAGAGCACCCCTCCTCCTCCAAATCTTTCCACTGCACCGCCCTCCCCCGGAGCCAGCGAAACGTGAGCCACCAGAAACCTCTCCTTTTATTTGCAGGTGTCAGGACAGTGACCAAGACGACGCCGCTGGCCAGAAGGGCCGATGTCCCAGCACCACACGCAGGCTTGGCGACGGAACCTCGAGGGCCGCCAGGGTCCGCGGGTCCGCGGCGAGGCTGGGCCTTCAGCGCGCCGCCGCCAGATGGCGCTTCTTGTACAGCAGCGCGCGCCGCTTCTCGCGCTCACGCACGAAGGCGCGCAGCCGCGCGGTGGGAAAGGTCACGGGCGCAGGCCGGGGCCCGGGCGGACCCTCCTCGGTCAGCCAGGGGCTCTGCAGGCAACCGGAGGCACAGGGCCGTGTCCTGGGAGAGGGAAGGCGCGTGAGGGTCTGTGGGTGCTGGCGGCCGGCGGGCCAGGAGCAGGAGAGGGGCAGGGGGGCGGATTCTAGGGCTGGTGGAGGCTGGAGGACGAGCGAGGCAGGGCGGAGTGGACACGGCTGGAGGACAGGTCAGGGCCCTGGAGGGGGCGGGGCTCCTTACCAGGGCTGGACGCTCAGCGCGCCTTGCAGGAATGCCACCGCGCCACCCGACAGCCCCGCGTAGCAGCGGCTCAGCCGGATGAGCCCCTTGCGCAGCCCCTTCTGCAAGTCGCGGGTTCCCTCGCCGCTCACGGGGTACTCGGCACTCAGCCTGCGTGGGTAGGGGACCCTCGGTTACCTTCTAGTGGCAGGGGCCGCTCAAGATGGCACCAGGCTCCGAGGGTGCCCTGCCCACCCACTTTGTGCCCCGCCCTGCATGATAGCTGGAAAGGCTCACATGATGAAGGCAGTCACACCAATGGCCCAGATGTCTGTCTGTGGGACTGCCCCCTGGCCCTCCAGGAGCTCCGGAGCTGGAAGGGAGCACAGGTGGGGGGCACAGGTGAGAGGCCAGGTGGGTTGGCACCGGCACATCGGCACGGGTGGGTGGCCTCAGATGGGGAGCATTGGTAGAGACAAACCCAAGTAGTTGTGTGAGCACAGGTAAGGGGCCCAAGCATGGGGGCCCAGGTGTGTGGGCCCAGGTGGAGGGTCAGGTGGAGTACACAGGTGAGAGGGTGGCAGGCTGCTGGGGCTGGGCATGGTGGGGCAGGCAGGACAGGTGGAGGGGCTTCCTGCTGCACCCCAAGCCAGATCCCTGTAGCTGCCTGCCCCTGCCCACACACGTACCCATGGTCTCCAAGTAGTCCTTGAAACTCTCGGAGGGCAGCACCTTCTCCTGGTGGAGGCTCTGGGCGCTGCCTAGGTCCACAACCTTAAGCAGGTTATACTCTGTAATCATCATATTCTCTGACCGCAGGTCCAGGTGCAGGATGCGCTGGGCGTGCAGGTACTGGGTGGCACTCAGCATCTGCCACAGGTAGTCCTTCACCTCAGATTCTGAGTAGGAGGCCCTAGGGACAGAGGTGGCTTGGCACAGGCACCAAGGAAGGGTGGCATGCAGAGATCTACACCCCAGTGGGCTGGGAAATGCTGCCCAGCTCTGCCAGCCAGGCATGAAGGTGAGCCAGGATAAGGTGGGACACAAGCCCCATGTCCACCTGCCCATCTGCTCAACCACACCAGCCTGTGCCACCCCTCACCTCTCAGCCAGGCCAGGGAGCAGCTCGGGCCCTGAGCACAGCTCCAAGATGAGTACCAGATGCCGAGGGCTAAGGTAGGCAGCATGTAGCTGGGCCAGGTGTGGATGGTGCAGTCTCTTGAGGGCTTCGTATTCACGGAGCACTGCTATCTTGTCCTCAGGCTGGTAGGGTATGATCTTAGCGGCCAGCGCCCGGCCACTAGCCTTCTCCCGGCACTGCCGTACCACACTGAAGCGGCCCCTGGGCAAAGGTGACACCAGGAGGGCAAGGTCCTTGAGGAGCAGGGCAGGAGGGGCAGGAGGCCATGGCCAGATGCATGGGGAAGAAGCTTGAGCCAAGGCTGTGTGGGGAGTGGGAAAGGCAGGCTGCAGAGGAAGGCGGGGCACAAAACCCACCCACCCCATTGTCCCCAGCAGCCACACCTCCTGATCTGCATCTGGAAGGCAAAGGTCTTGGTGCTGGGCAGGGGCTGGGCTGGCCTACCATCACCACTCTCCTCCTCAGAGGCTGCGGGAAGGCAGGCGATGGTCAGGGTAGGCATCCCGCATCCCCAGCTGTCCCCAACCCTCATAAGCCTTCCTTCCCAGCCACCAGACAAGGGGCCTTTCTTCAGCTCTCACACATTCTGACTCATTCCTCTGGCACTGGGGACAAGGATGGGGTACAGGAGGCAGAGTGAGCCATATGGAGAGTAACAGCTGCAGGGTCCCCTCCAAGAAGAAGTGGGGACAGCACTCTTAATTGTCACATCACTCTTCCTCTGAGTCCAGACGCAGGCCCAGCTCTCAGGACCACACAGCATGGTGGGTGCCAAGGGATGAGGGGACCAGAGGTTACAAGCCTTGGGTACTGAGTGCAGCTGGGTTTTTCCAAGGACGGTGGTATTCACCCCATCCACCCTGTCCTTGTCCCTCAGTGGCTCACCCAGGTGGCTGGGCCCTCCCAGGAGGACCTGCTCTGATGGGCTGCTGTAGGGGCCCATGCCTGCCTTGCTGACGCATGCCGTGCGGAAGGCGTAGACACCACCCCTGGGCAGCTTGCTGGTGACGTAGCAGCAGTCAAAGATGTCGGAGGCCAGTGTCGTCCAGCTGCCACCTGGGCCCAGGGAAGCCATGAGAGGAGTGGGGGGAGTGGGCACAGAGACTTTCCTTAGGAGGCAAAGGACCCCCCTGTACCTTCCATGCAACATTGTATAATGTATGTCACAGGGCCACAGGACTCCACGGGCTTCCAGACTAGAAGCACTCCATCTTCATACACCTCTCCAATGTCAGGGCGCGGGGAAGATGAGGGGCGCTCTGCAAGGGGGCCACATGTGGTCAAGGTGGGCACAGAACACCTTGGTTCCATCCCACCCCAGCCAGGAGCCACTCCAGACTGCCCGCATTGCCAGCATCCACGCATGACCCTATGGAGGGACAAGGGCTCTAGTGGCTCAGCTTTGCTGAGTGCTCAGCACCAGCTGTCTGAAGTTCACTCACAAGGCTGTCCCCATCCTGGTCCCCCTAGAGGCACACCCCATGCAGTGTTTGGAGCTGGGGGTTTGGTCCTGATGGAGACACAGAACAGGGGCAGAACAGGGGCTGGCAGGGGCAGGCCAGGCAGCACCATGGAGAGATGGAGCCAGGCTTTAGGCTCTGGAAGAGCTCCTTGCACAGGCAGATGGGCCTGGGCATGGTGACCTGTGGGACTTTCTCCAAGGGCTTTCTCCCTGCTCCTGGGCACACTGCTGCAGGACACCCCCCCAGCCACTCTGGGCACCTGCAGTAGCCATGTGCCATGCCTGCCCATCAGGAACAGGGCTAATTAAGTCAAGTGATGCCCAGTGGCCACTTCTTGAGCCCAGGTTCTGTGGTCTCACAAAGTGGGACATGGTCTACTTGGCTCCCCACCCACCTGCTTTCCGGAGAACACCCATGCTGGCTGCTGTCCCCAGCAGGTTGCTCACACTACAGGTGTACTCGCCCAGGTCCTCAGCCGTCACCACTAGTATGGTCAGCAGCTCAAAGTTCTTCAGGGTGGAAGAGATGAGGATGCGCCCACTGCTCTCCAGGATGGCCCCATCTGCACAGGCATAGAGTGGGCTTCAGTTTACCTGGACAGCCACAGCCTCCTGCCTGCTTCAGGAGAATACCTTACCTTTGCTCCAGGTGGCTTGGGCGGCTGGCTGGGCTGATACCTGGCATGCTAGTGTCACTGACTGTCCCAGGACCACAGCCTCATCTGAGAGCTCCCTCAGGAAGGTTGGCGCTGAAGATACGAAAGAGATGAGGCTTCAGAGGACATCCAGCCAGAGGGTGCAGCCAGACCCCACCCAGCCTTGCAGGATTGCTGGGCCTTGCTCACCGTGGTCTCTGCCTTTCAGGCCTGACAACCGGAAGGAAGCTAGGCCCACTTTCTTCCTAGGGGGCTCCTCCCTCTCTTGACCTACAGGAGGAAGAAGCCACAGAGGCCATGGTCAGCAGGAGCCCCTATCCACTAGGCAGCACCTGCTTCCCCAATCTACCCTTGCCCTAGCCCTTCCCTGATTTCCATGCCACAGGGAAAAGGCCAGCACCCCAGGATTGTGGAAAGTGAGCTAATCACACTGAGGCTTCCCTTCCCAGGCTGCCTGGACCCTAAAAGGCTGCTCAGGGGCACTATCCCCTCGGGGGCTCTTGGGACATACCCACCTCCAGGCCCCTGCAACTGCCCTACCCAGAACTGGCCCCAGGAACCCAGGAGAAGGGAATCGCACACCAGGCAAAGGCCTATGGGGTGAGGCCAGGGGCTGAGCTGCCCTTGACATGAGAGGGTGGGGAAAACCCAGGTGTGCCAGCTACCAGCAGGAGGCACCTTGCTGCCTGCCCTTCAGGATTCGAGAGATGTGGGCCATGGACGCTTTCACCCTCTGGCGCAGCCCGAGCTCTGGGGGCTCTTCCGGTGACAGACACCCTGCCGGGAACTGGAAGAGGCTCCTCGAGGGTGACCACTTGCGCTTCCTGCCCGTGGCTGCCTCTCCCAGCAGGGCCACCAGGTCCTCAGGCTCCTCCTCGGTGATCTCAAGGCCAGCACGTACGCCCGGCTCGCCTGGGCAGGGCCACATGGCCTCTGGGAACCTAGCCAACTCCTCTTCGTCCTCCATATCTGGAGAAGGTGGCTCCACTGGCTCTGAGGGCTTAGGGACCCTCTTGAAGATCATGAACTCAAAGGGGAGGTACTTGATGTCATACAGGTCAGAGAGGTTGAGGTAGGCAGGGTCCACCTCAGAAATGTCCAGAGATATGGTGTCAGCTGTCTCCACATCCCCTGACAGGTCCTGAATCTGCACCAGGGAGACCTGATCCACCTCCTCCTGTGAGGACATCTCTGGGGAGGCCCTCAGAGACCCCAGGCTAATCTGGGACTGGGAGAGCTCAGCTGCAGCCTCTTCCTGCTCCTCTGAGGACTGAGACACTGACCAGGCCATCCTGGCCCACAGGGGACCCTGGCCCAGCATGCCTCCAGCATCCCCGCCAAAGGCGAAGGTCCCATAGCCAGCCACACCTGCATAGCCCCCTCGACGGGACCCCAAGGAAAACTTCCGGGTGGTTGCCTGCTCCTGAGACCGCTGTAAAGGGGGTGTGGAGTCTGGTGGACCCTCTGCTTGCTGGGTCAATTCTTTAGCACTCAGGGAGGGGCCAGGACAGGGTCTCCCAGGCAGGGGTGCCTGGGAGCTGGGCAGGGGGCTTGCTAGGGCCTGGCCTGGGGCCACAGCACCAGGAGGCTGTGTTGAGGGTAGCTCGCAGCCTTCCTGGGGAGGACCACCCAGCTCAGGGTGACCGACAGGGCCTGGGCACCCTCCACAGTTCTCCCTTGGTGGCTCATCCCATAGAGTGGGTCCCCAGTCTCCACTGGTAGATGGGAGTGGCCCAGCCTCCTTGGGATGCACTGGGTCCCCAGCAGAGACCCCAGAAGTCAGCCCAGACAGGGCTAAGGACGGACAATGCCTTTCAACACAGGCCCCTGGAGTGGGGTCCTTGGTGCTGGATGGGTCATGGTCCAGGAAGCTGTGGCCTGGGACCTCTTGGGTGCCTGGGCTGGGCTGCCACAGTGCGGACTCAAAGGAAGTTGCCCGGGTCACTGCGGCCTGCTCTTCCTGGGCAGCCTCCTCCTCCAGCATGCGATGCTCCAGGAGTGGCTCCCGCAGCCCAGGTAGGGCCCGTGCAATGTACCCGCCTTTCAGTAGGTGCCGCTGCAGCACCCTGTGCCGTCTGGCCCCTATGGCTGCAGCCCCTCTCTCTGGGCCTTCACCCGCCTGCTGGTAAAACAGGCTGCGGATGACACTGTGTCGGGGCACGCAGCCAGGAGATGAAGGCCCCGCAGCTGGGGGACAAGCTGCCTCCTGGGTCACTGTGAGGGTGGCACTGGCCTCAGCCTCCTCGGGCAGGCTGGCTGAGGGCCGCAGGAAGCCCCGGGGGTGCAGCAGTGGGGAGTGGGTTGTAGGGGAGGGTGGCAGTGACTTGGCCCGGGCGAAAGGCGCCAGCTCGTAGTCCGAGGAGGCCGAGGAGCTGGAGGAGCTGCTGGCATCTGGGCGTAGGTGCCGGGCCACACCAAGGGATGGGCTGTCGGGCGGGCCCTGGAGCAGCTCAGGGATGGACCGCATGACCAGGATGGACTTGTAGCTCATCAGAGATCGCTGGGGCCACAGGACAGCATGTTAGGATATGGTCAAGGGCAGCCCCGCCAGATAGGATCCCTAAGGCCTAGGCCCTGCCTGCTGTCCTGCTGACATGTGGCTGGGCCTGGGCCTCACTTTGCCTTCTGTGAGGCAGCATGGCTTACCTGCCAGCGACTGCGGGCCAGGAAGAACTTGAGCTGTTTGGTGTTGATAAAGTGGGCCTCTTCAGCAGGTACAGATGTCTGTGGGCAGCAGGGAGCAGGCATAGTGAGGATGGTACCAGCTGGGCAAAAGCCCTGGGTCCCCAAACCTAGATGCTCAGGCAGGCAAAGAGCAGAGCCAATGGTGGCACTCTGTCCCAGGCCTCATGGCAAACTGTGATAATCCCCAAGACCAGGGATATGGGCCCTGCCCTCCATGTCAGTGTGCCCTCCTTGTCCCCTCCCTGCAGGAGGTAGGACCTAGCCTGGGTGGACTCACCAGGAACCAGGGGTGGGCGAGGCACTGCGCGGCACTGGGTCGAGCCCTACAGAGGACACCAGGTGGTCAGTCAGTGGTAGACAGGACCAAGGGCCCGAGAGGGATGGTGGGTGGCACAGGCACTCACTCTGGGGCCTGCTGCAGCGTGGCCTTGATGAAGTCCTGGGCATCTGCACTGAGATGGGCAGCTGTGGGGCTGCTCCAGGACACCCGCCCCTCGAGGATGTTCAGAAGGGTGGCACGGTCACTCTCACCAGCAAACGGGGACGAGCAGGTCAGGCTGAAAGAAGGGGGCTGGGCTTCAACCAAGACCTGGCTCAGAACTGCTACCATCCAGCCTGAGGACACCAGCAGGCCCCAGGCTCAGGTCAGAGCAAGGATCCAGGCTCAGCCTGCAGTGGGTGGCTCAGATCAGCCTGAGGTAAGGAGCCAGGCTTCAGCTGGGGTGAGGGTTGCCCTGTGTGGGATCCAGGTTTGGCTTGCAATGGAGACCAGGGTACAGCATGAGAGGAGACATAAGGTTAGCCCAAGGAAGGGCAGGCAGCTCAGCCTCTGTCGAGGGGGTCCAGTGGGGATGAGGTCAGCCCAGCACACATATCAGCCCTTCCCAAGATGAGCATCAGAGCAGCCAAAAGGAGATCCAAGCTCAGCCTACACCAGCAGCATCATGAGGGCAGCCATGGTCATCAAGTGGCCCCTACACAAGCCTGGGACCAGGAGGGATGAGTGGCTCAGCCTCGTGACAGCATGGTGCTCACAGGACGTGCTGAGAAGGTCCCTTATCAGGTTGACTGGCTGCCTGCTCCTGAAATAGCTGCCCTGACTTGGGGCTCGCCCTGGGTTCAGAGGCAGAGTACAAGGCCTCTGGGCTGTCAGGGAAGGCATCACTGCAGGGGCTGGAGAAGGGCTGACTCACCTGAGGTAGGAGATGACTCCCACGGCCCTGCAGGAGGAAAGCGCAGTGAGCCGCAGAGCCAGGCCAGGAGCAGGAAGCCGAGGTGCAGGGGTACCCTCAGCAGCTGCTTGGGGGCCTGCCTGCCCACACTGCTCACCAGATGTCAGAAGCCATGCTCACAGGCGCCTGCTGGATGATCTCAGGGGAGACGAACTCAGGGGAGCCGTACTTGCTGTACTGCAACTCCAAAGGTGTGAGTTTTTGGGCAAAGCCAAAGTCACAGATTTTAATGTCTTCCCGAGCAGGATGCACCATCAAGATGTTGGGGGGCTATCAGGCAGAGTCAGGATGTCAGAAAGGGCTGTGCCTGGGGATGACCCCTGCCCCTGGGGCCTCTGGGTTTTTGGAGACACTAGGGGATCCATGAGGCCATCATGGGCAGTAGGGACTCCCAGGGTCATATCAGAGCCAAGTTCCATCAGATGGGGCTGCTGGAAGTAGTGAGCTCCCTGCCTCAGAGGCATGCAAACTGTCGGGGAGGCAGGACAGCCTGGGCTCTGGGGTAGAGGTACCTTGATGTCCAGGTGGAGGACACCGTGACTGTGCAGGTATTGAAGCCCCTCCACCAGCTGCTGGATGTAGACCTTGACCTGTGTACAGGTGGGTCCAGGTGAGGGCCACCCACCCAGCTCGCTGCTCCTGACCCAGCCCTGCACAGGTCCCAGGAGGAGGCACACAGAGCTGTCTGTGGGCCCCAAGCTGGGTTGCCCCAAAGGCTAGGGGGTAAGGAGCAAGAGCCATAGCAGAGCAGGGAGTCATGGGCAGGGAGGTGGAGTGGTGAGGAGGTCTTGGGTCTCCTGACCCAGTAGGGGATGGCCAGTCACCTCAGCCTCAGTCACCACACTCTTCTTGAAGAGACGGTCCAGCAGCTCCTCGGACGAGCATCTGGCCACAGTCAAGGAAACATGGGGAGCTTCTGGACACAAAGTAGTGGCCAAGATGGGGCTTTGGGGCCCAGTAGGGGGTGGTGCTCAGGGTCAGGGGGTGGCAGCCCCATCTCTGGAGGAGGCTCAGGCCTGGCCAGGGATGAGGACATACCAGCCCACATGCACTGCTGTGGACTGTGGAACAGTGCAGTCTGGCAGCAGTCACTTTGACCTGGGCCACCAGGCACCCCATGTTCCCCTTTCTCGAGCCCTCCAGGGAAGGGCAGGATACAGCTCCAGGATGAGGATGAGGGTCTTCCTCGTCTCAAAATGGTCCAGCAGCCTGGTGACCAGTGGGTGGCTGAGGGTGGCCAGGATGTCCCGCTCCTGATAGGCCTGGGCACGCATCCTGCTCCTCAGGGGGATGAACTTGGCGGCACAAGACATCCTGTTTCCCTTGTGCTGCACCTTCTTCACAAAGCTGAACACACCCCTGGGGGAAGGAGTTTGTGGGTGGTGCACCGTGGGTCCCCAAGCCCTGGGGCCTCAGGGAGCAGCTGGGGGGCCGTACCTCCCGATCTCCTCCTGGACCTCGTAGAAGGACTGCAGCTTCCTCCGGCAGTGCTTCCTGTCAGAGTCCAGCTCACCATCCCCTGCATCACAGGGCAAGACATGGTCAGTGTGGGTAAGGTGACACCTTAGGCCAGTGTCCACTAGAGCCCAGGGAACCCACAGCCAGAGACCCCTGTACCCTACTCACCCCTGAGGACCAGCAGCTCTGCCTTGCAGAGCACCTGGCCACCAGCATTGTGGGCTACACAGGTGTAGACACCTGCGTCTCGCTGGGCGGTGTCTGTCAGTACCAGGGAGTATGTGGTGCCATGCCGCCGCTGCTGGAGCCGGGCACTGTCCACCAGCTGGATGCCGTCCTGAGGACGAAGACAGCCAAGCACTATCAACCCAGCCCTGGGGATCCCCGTGCTGTACTCAGCCCACCCTGCCAAGTGCTGCTTTTGACACCTGCCACACATGTGCCCCGCCCCACATCCCACCCAGAGGGGCTGGGAAAATACACAACAGGAGTGGGATGGGGACTGCAGAGTAGGGTTTCCCTC
This sequence comes from Dolichotis patagonum, assembly GCA_004027295.1. Taxonomy (NCBI): domain Eukaryota; kingdom Metazoa; phylum Chordata; class Mammalia; order Rodentia; family Caviidae; genus Dolichotis; species Dolichotis patagonum. The sequence goes on from PVJX010003104.1 coordinate 74,743, forward strand.
CCCACAGGACCACCCCAGCCTGGTGCTCACAACGGGCCTCCTCTGACCTTGTACCAGGTCACCGTGGGCTGTGGGTTGCCCTCAATGACAGCCTCGAACTGTGCAGTGCCACCTGCCTGTACTTGCACATCCTCGATGGTGACTTGCATGGATGGAGGCCCTGGAAGTGGCGGAGGAAACTGAGGGCAGGATCCCTGGGCACTCACCATGCACAGGTCAGCGAGGTTCCAGGGCCACCCTGCGGTGACAGCCCTTCCCTGTGACAGGGCCCCATCCAGGCCTCAGCCATGGGAAGTGCTTCGCTCTGTCCAGCTGCCGTCTCTCCTGCCATGACCTCAATGGGCCAAGCCATTGCTCTCAAAGCAGCAGAGGACAGGGTTAGCAGACTCAGAGCCAGCCTTCCTTCTGTGAGCTGCTGCATGGGGTGACCTCTGCAGGCAGCTCAGTCAAAGTCCCCTGCCCCAGTAGAGTGCCCGTACTTGCAGCGCCCACGTCGGTGGCCTGATACACATAGGTCCTCTGTGTGGTCTCAGTGACCACATGGCTGTGGATATCCCAGAGAAGCTGCCCTGGCCTAGCGATTGGCCAGGCTGTGTCTTCCACCCTGGAATCACAGAGATCACTGAGCCTGGTGATACACAGGGACCCTGCCTCCCCTATGTGCCCTTGGGCTCTGCTGGCCAAGGAGATTACCGGATGGGCACGGTCCGTCCCTGGGCCCCTTCAATAGATGCCAGCTCACACTCCAGGCCTTCCAGAAGATTGGCTGGTAGGGGACAGAAGCAGTGAGAGGGCAGGGAGATAGCTGGGGACACCACTGTCACCAGCCAATGTGAGGAGGGAGTTGCAGTGCCACTTGAGCCCTAGGACTCCCCACAGCTCAGTTACGCATGCTGCCCACATGAGGGGCTCTATCCCTGATATCCTGCCTGCTGGCCAGATCAGCTAAGGACAAGCCAACACTGCCCACCAGGGCACCTAAATAGCCCAGGGACACCCCAGGCCTAGCTGGAACTTCAGCAGCTGCTGAGAGGAAGGGCTGTCCAGGTACAGCCACCCTGCCCAGCTAGAAACAGGGGGCTCGGGACATTCAAAGGGACTGAGGCCCACTGCTAGCTGCCTGCTGCCTGTAGCCTGGGAGTGGGCAGATCTCTGGCACCAGTCTGGGGGCATCTGAGCGGCAAACTACACAGACACACACACATGCACACACATACACACACACACACACACACTGCTGTAGCCAATGTGCCAAGCCCTCTGGAGCAGGCTGAACCAGGCTGGCACAGGGGGACAAGCAAGGTGGGGCACCAGGGAGCAAAGGAAAGCAGAGCTGGGTGGGAGCCAGAGCTGAGCTCTTGTCAGGTTCACAAACACTAGTGTCAGGGACCATGATCATGACACGAGGCACAGCATTCTTGGCGCAGGACAAAGCCAGGACTGGGAGGTCCCACCGCTATTCAGCCTCTACGGTGTCTTCCTCTATGACACCATCCTAGTGCGATAACTGGAGGTGGTGACAGGACAGGGTGGACTGGTCACACTCCGGGCCCCTGGGACAGATGCAGCACCTGGAGGACAAATGCTGGCCCCAACTGTGGGAGGAGGAGCCATGGCTGCTCTGGGCCATGGGCTGCTGTGTCTGCACCCTGGCCAGAGACAGACAAGTATCAGGGAGCTCCTGCAGGTGGCTGGATGCCAAGGGCTGGACAGGGCATCTGGGCCATGTGTTGGGTCAGGGGCATGAGAGGAGCTTGTGGGTTGGGGCAGAGGATGCGTGGCCAGAAGACAGGATGGTGGAAGGACAGACAGCCCCAGGCTGACAAGCCACCATCCAGCCTGACTCAGCCTGCCAGGAGGACTTAGCAATTGACCAAGGAAGAGCCCCTCTGCAGGTACTCCACTACAGGCCTCAGTTCCTAAGACAAGAGGAACTGCCCCAGTGTGGGCAGGAACTCAGAGGATCCCAGGCTGGGCCACAGAAAGAGGCAGGAAGAGGCAAAGCAGAGTCCTGATCTGGTCTTGTCTTCCTAGGACACAAGCCCACCTATAAATCCTGCTTCCTCCATCTCTACCTGCTAGGAGCACAGAGTCCAAGGCAGATGCCACAGCCCAAGCAGGGTTAGGGTTAGGGTTGGGGTTAGGGTGCCCTGGCCCTGAGACAATTCATCTTGCTGAAGTCTCATAGATGGGGAAACTGAGGCCTGGGCCAAGGAGTCCCTGGGGCTCAGCAGCTCACACCCACAGGCAGTACTACATGGGGCCTCACCAGCTGCAGCTGAGGCTCCTGCACCTGAGGGCTGGGGTCTGGCCTCCTCGGATGCAGGTGGCCCAGTGGGCCAGGGAACAGTGAAGTCCCCTGCAGAGGGGCTTGATGCCTCAAGTCCCCGCAGCCCCAGAAGAGTAGGTGTCACCTCCGAGCGGGTTCCATCAAAGGTGGGGTGGATGGAGTCCTCTGAGGCAGCTTCTGTGGAGAGGAGGTCAGCACGGTAAGGCTTAAGTATCTCGTGGAGAGTTGGGCCTCCAGGGCTGCACACCCAAAATGACTCAAAAAGTTCCCTCCCCAGGACCCACAGGCCCAGGCTCAAAACCCCAGGTATACCTCCTCCTCCCAGAGCCACCCAGCTGCAGCCCACCCTCAGCCCCTGGAGCCCACTGCCTATCACCCTCCATCCCCCCTACACTGGCCCCACACTGACCCTCAGGCCAACCCTTAGGCTGGCTGGGGTGGTGCTGCACTGCACAGTTCCAAATACCTAGGACAGCTGGGACGGGTGTCCAGGTGTCCTCAGCTATATCTGGGTGTAGGTCACCTCCCAGAGTGGCCCTCACCTGCCCCACCTGACCAGTAGCTGTCTCCCTTTCCTCTGCCTCCCCTCACCCTCCAGACACCCATGGGTGCAGCTGCCTGATGTCCTCAAAGCCAAGTGTCCAGGGCTGCTGAACATGGCCACCTTCCCCCCGCGATGAAGAGCCCCACACTTGGGCTGGAGACACCACTCCAGGCTGCCCTCTGAGGGCCAAGGGTGCCCATTCTCTACTCTGAGGTCACCGGGGCCCAAAATGAGCCCTGGCTGGACTTGTCAGGGACAGAGGCGATGTAGCTATGTGTGGGTCACTGCATGCCTTGGTCCTACGTGGGTTCTAATGATGGCCCATTCCACCCGGGGTTCTGGGTCACCTAATGTCTGCATGGGTAGTCCACAGGCCTAGTGTAACCAGGCTGGATCTGCACAGACACAGGGCAACCAGGCACCCCATAGGCCATCCTGAGGCCAAAGGCGCTGTGGGCACAAAAGCAAGAAGGAGCCCACAGCAGGCACAGGAGTTTTTTATTGTTCACAAGACCCATGACAGAAAACTGCACAGCCGAGAGCTGCATGAGGCTGCAGCCAGAGGCACAGAACAAATGCTGGGCCACGTGCTCCAGCAAGGGGTTCCCAAAAGGCCTCAGCACAGGCCAGGGTCAGCCCCACCCAGCACCCAGCTGAGGATGGAGTCTGTGAGGTAGAGGCCAGAAAGGAGGGCAGGGAGGCACATCCTGAGCTGCACAGGAGCTGGAGGGGGCTCCAAGCCTTGGAGAGCCCCAGGCCTGGCATCAGTGTACACGCAATGCAATCCAGGACACAGGCTGTCCCTGCCCTGGCAGCAGCACAAGCACAGGTTCTGGCCCGAGTCCCATCAGGTGGTCTCAGCCCTGTGAGGGGCCAGGGCCCTCGCCTCCGTCCGGGTGGAGGCGCAACGTGACAGTCTCGCCCACGGTCCCGAAACCAACTGTCTGGGTGGAGACCTCTGTTTTGAAGCTACACTGGCTGCCGTCTGCAGACTGCTGCACCTGGGCACGGAAGGAGGATGTCCAGGGGCTACTGCCCCCAGGCCTGGGCCCCTGCACAAGGAAGGAGATGCCCTCAGCCCCAGGGGCCCAGGGACCCTGCTGAAAGGAGCCGGGCCAGCGCCCCATGCTGAGCAGGACAGGCCGCCCCACAGTGGGCTCGCTGATCTCTCTCTGCAGCACCGAAACCGTGCATGGGGAGTCCCCGGAGGTGTCGGGCATGGGATCTCTGCAGCCGAAAGTCTCCCCTTCCTGTGGCACGTAATCCTCCAGGTCAGCCAGGGTCAGTGCCTGGCCATTGTGTGTGAGGATCTTGGGGCTGCGGTCCCCGAGGCCATGGGTATCCTGGGGCTCCTCTCTGACAACCAAGCCTCCGTTCTCTTCCTCCTTTCCTCCTCCTTCCTCCATGGCACTGTCCTCCTCAGGAGTGGCCCAGGCCACGCCACTCGTGTCCACACAGAAGACCACGGGCTTCCCAACGCTGGCAACTGCTGTGTCCTGGGCCAGCCGTGTGTTGTTGGAGTTGTTGGTGTTGGGGTCCGTGCTGGGCTGCATAACAAGCACCCTCCCAGGATGGCCAGGGGCTCCATGGGTGGGAGACACACCCTGGGGGCCTCCCTTCTTCACTTGAACCTCGATGGTCTCCTCCACCTCCACCCACTTCGGTTCGGGGCCCTCAGCCTCCGTCACGAACAGCGTGGGCACGGCAGGCATCCAGCCCGGCTCCACCTCAGGCCTCCGTGGCCCCCGTGGGGAGGGCGGCTCAGGGTCCTGGGCAGACAGGCCTGGCCTCCTCGGGCTGGCAGTACGGTGGAGTGGCGAACGGGATGGGGACTTGCTGGGGGACTGGCGCCGGCCTCGGGGACTCTTCACCACGGTGGTGATGGTCTCCTCTCTGGTGGGGGAGAGGGCCCGGGAGAGATGGGCCCGGATACCAATGGCCTCCTCAAGCGCCATGCCACACATGGATACCAGGGCCCAAGGGGTAGGAAGGGTGAGGCTGCACAAACTCCTACACATGCACTTAAGCCTGCAGAACTCCAGCCCAAAGCCAAAGGAACAAAGCACAAAGGACTATGTAGTTAACTTCAGCTCCAGTCACAGCAGCAAAAGGCCCAGGTTACAACCCACAGGCCAGCACCTCTACTGTCTCAGTCAGTCGGCCCTGCCAGCTGGAGGTGGGACACGGCTTGTGCCCAGGGCTGTCCAGCTAGGTGGGCCTGTCTGACAGTGTGTGACTATCATAGCCCTGGACTCTAGCTTGGGACCCCTGCCTGGTCCCATCCCCTATGACATGGGCAGCAGAGTCAGGCTCTGCATGTGGGTAGGCCAGACCCTGGCTGGGACCCTGCAGCTACCTGGTCCACCTTGGGGTGGTCCTGATGTCTTCCTGGCAGGGTTCCTGGGTGCTGGGCAAAGTGGGCCACGACCATACACACTGCATAGCACACGGCCCTGGCCACCCCTGGACTGGAGCCTATGCTGGCAGACATGGTGTCACTTGGTGCAATCACTCAACATGCCATGGCAAAGGCCTTGCCTCTCCTCGACTTTGGTCTAACTCAACTCAGGGACTATGCCCAGGATACCCTGGAACACAAGGCTATCCCTGGGTGCCCAGTAGGACAGGTCCTGCCTCCTCTGGCCCTCAGCCAGTGAAGATGGGGAGCTGACAGCCCATGTGGGTCACAAGCCTGCCATTTCTTCATGCTGGCCAGGACACCAGCCTGAGCTGCCTCCCCGATGTGCTGCCTGCCTTGCACTGCCCCCAGAAGGGCACAGGCCCTAGGTCAGGGGCGACTTTCTATCTCTTTTCCTCAAGCTGCAGGGTGAGGGCAGCCACATCCCACACCTGGCACAGACCATGCAGAGGTCTGACCACCCTTTCCTCCAGATCCTCTGCTCTGCTCTTCAGGACCCATCATCCATCAGCTGGCAGTGGTGACAGTGCTCCTTTCTGGGAAGCATGGGCAATGAGCAGTGCAGGCTCTGGCTGCTCCTACTGCAGGATAGATGTCTACCTATTATGGGGTGCACTATGCTGAGTCTCCTCTTGGGGGCCAAAGGCCAAGAAGGGGCTGACCTGGGGCTCCAGTGCAGGCCAGCTTCAGCCCCTTTCACGAGTCAGAGCTTGTAAAGAGGGGTGAAGAAGTCCTCACCCTGGGGCTCCCACCTCCACCCAAAGTGGCTGCATCAGTCCTGCTCCTGGGCAGATGACCTCCACTTCCTCTGCCCCAAGGTTGTCCCACAACCTTGAAGGCACCTGGGGACGGAGAAAAGGTCAGCAAGGCTGGCCCTGGGGAAGTAGGCATGGCTGGCTTCCACCTCCCGAGTCTGTTTCCCCATCTTCCAAATGGGAAAGTTGGGCTCAGAGACTTTAAAGAGCTAAGATCTGTGCTGTCTGTCTCCACTGCACTGTTCAACTTAGATTCAGGTTAGTGAAAAAGCAACCTCGGCTGCACCAGACCCATCTCCAATGGCTGTCAGGCAGGATGTTCAACTCCCTCACTCCTAGAACACTGTCTCCAGCTAAGGAATGACACAGCCCTCCATCCCCTCTCCACCCACTCAGTGGGGTTCAAGCCCAAGCCCTGGCCAAGTCGCCTGGAGCTGTGCAGGAGATCTCAGGGAGATGGTGGGCTGTGGGCAGGAGTCCATGGGCAGGGCCCCAGCCTGGTTGCAGGTGGAGGAAGCCCAGCTCTGCAAGGCAGTGGCCGCACAGGTGTCTGTCGGCATCTGCAGGCACAGATGACTAAGGGGAGCAAGGCCGCATGGAGGAGGAGCAGCGGTGGCCAGGCCACACAGGCATGGTGCAGAAGTTAGTGGCATGCAGGGCACTGCAGTCAGGAGGAGGATTAAAGGCACAGCTGCACTTACATGATGACGGTTTTCTTGGGGACTTTAGTCTCCTGCTCAGTGACTACAAAGAGAACAGTGGGATAGCGAGGGTTACAGACCCAAAGCAACCATAGCTGGCTCAGCGGTCTGCATGGCCTGGCGGAGGTGACCATTCAGCACAGGGGTGCTAGGTCCAAGCCTGCCTGGCCATGGCACTTGTATGTGGGGCTCTGGGACCCTCAAACTTGAGATGATTGGTTAGAGTTGGGCACTGTGGGCTGTGCAGGTGCCTGTACTGCTCATGTGGTAGCTTGGCCTCTGCCTCCATTCATGTGGTGGTGGAGAGGATCCTGCTAGCATATGGTCCTGCTCTCAGACATGTAAACTGAGGCCCAGAGAGAGGACAGGAGTGGCCAGAGCCACTCAGACCAGGACAGACACAAGAAATCCTGAAGACCAAAAGGTGCCTCTCCAGGGGAGAGGGGTCAGGTGTCCCGACACTGGCACTCGAGCTCCTCCCAAGAACAGCCCTAAGGGTGCCAGGCAGAATGCTGTGCCATGGACAGCTAACCTCATCCCTCAGGAGCCCCTCTTCAGTGATTCTCTTAGACTTCTCTACTTGTCTCCCTGCCCAACAGCAGGATGGGCTATGGTTCCTGCCTTGCACAAGGAACCTCAGCTCCAGGGATGGGACAGCTCATCCAGGGTCAGATAGCACCTCTCCCACATATCCTAAGTCCTCACCCCCTGCCACTTCTGGAGGGGGACAGATGGACTCAAATGTGCCTCACCCAGCCTGGACAGCTGACAGCAGGCAGTCCATCCCAGCAGCCTTCAGAGCCACCCTGTGGGAAGACTGAGGGGCTCAGGAGACTCGAGGGACTGCAGGGACCATAGTGTACAGCACTGGTCCCAAGAGCTTCCACTTTGCTCACAAAGGCTTTCTCTAAGCATCTGGCATGTTTTAAATCAGTCTCACATGTAGTGCATGTGCATTTAATGTACTAATGGTGCCTACATGTGCCCTTGAAAGCTACATGTACTGTACATATGTGACACACACACATGTCTTGTATTTATGTCACATTGTACATGTGTGCACAGCTATATATACAAGCCTGTGTGCATCATTACAGTGCATGTTTTCACATGTGTACCGCACTATGCATCAGATGCCTTGTGCATGTGTCTGCACGTGTTATGTGCCACATGTATACTCCTTACATGTACCACACCTGTGTATGCATGTGTTCATGTGCTAACACATAGATTGTGCCTGCATTTGCATGCTCACATCTGCATGTATATGCACTCACATGTGGCAATATTCTTGTGTGTGCTCATGTGTATCCTACTTGTGTGCCTGAGTATCATGTGCCTCTACATGTGTGTATATACATGTGCATAGTCATATGCATGTGCCTGCAAATATGTGTGCACTCACATGTGCATCATGTCTCTGTGTGTGTATATATGCATACACACACATGGCATGTGCATACCTGTTAATGTGTGCATGTGCTTGCATATATTAAGTGCACGTGCAGGCATATATTATGTGCTTTGCATACATATGTGTATGCATGTGCTCATGGGTAAAGAGTGTCTGCAGGTATGTCTCTGTGTGTGTCCATGTGGATCATATGCCTGCATGTGTGTGTGCATATGCTTGCATGTGTGAACCATGTGACTGTGTGCATATATGCATGTGCTCACACGTGTCTTGTGTCTGGATGTTTGTGCTTGCCCATGTGTGTGTCATGTGCTTGCGTGTGTCTATGAGTCTGTGTGTGTGCACGTTTGCACAGGATACTCCCTGGAGAGAGGGGAGCCAGCTGCTGACGGTTGACCCAGGGCTCAACTGCAAGTTCTGGTTCTGGATGGCACTGGGTTGGATGACAACCAGCACCCCACATTCAGCATAGGGGTGGGAACACCAAGGCTTCTCCTTTACATTCCCTGCACTGCAGGCTGCTGAAGACCTGGCACTTGTGCTTGTGGCCCTGAATTCCAGCACTGGGCAGTAAGTGTTTGCAACTACAGGAGGGGCAGCTGCATGAAGCGGGGCTCCCAGCCAGGCAGAGGCACAAGCGAGGGTCCATGCCCACTGGGCTGCAGAGCCAGGTGAGGTGAAGCCACAGGAGTTAGAAAGCGGGGTCTGGGCTCTGTCGCCAGGTCTCCAGTGCCAGCCCCCAGCCTCGCCGAGGTGCTCATGATTCATCTAGCCCCAGTGGCCCCAGGTCTCTCACAAAAGCGTATGTGCCTGGTGCTGTGGGCACTGTCATGGGCCGAAGAATGCCAGGGCCCAAAGGACACAGGTCAGACAAAGGGACTCAGGGTGACAGGTATTTGGCCAGGGTCCGGGCTGTATGAGGGACAAGGAACAGGCCTCTGGACCCCAAGCACACAGTCTCCATGATGGCTGAAGAACACAGAGCCCAGCACTGGGAGAGACTGGTCCCATGGAACACCCAAGGACCAGACTGGTGGATATGGAGGGTGCAGTTCCACCACAGCTGGCTCCACCTCTACTTGCATGCCCCCAGAAACAGGATGCTTGCCACCTGCCTGGGTGGCCTCCTCAGGGAGCAGCTCCAAGTAGGCAGCCCAGCACAGATGCCTTGCTCTCCTCCACACACAGATTGTCCTAGCATGGCTGAGCCAGCTGGGAACCCAGAGGTGACACCCCATGACACCTTTCACTATCCCTCATGAGGCTCCTCTGCAACCAATCCACTCCCAGAACCTCAGGAGTGGCCCTCAGCCAGGCAAGGACTCTGCATCAGTGTACCCCATGTGGGTCTCTTTTGCACTAAGACACCGTTCCTGCTGCCGACCAAGCACAGGTGTTGCCCCCACGCTCTGCTGTCTCCCAGCCTTCAACCTAAACTGCCAGCCCCACAGATGCCAGTGGCAGCTCGCTCGCCTCCAGCCACAGCCCTTTATTTTATTTTATTTTATTTTATTTTATTTTATTTTATTTTATTTTATTTTATTTTATTTGTACCAGGGATCAAACTCATGACCTTGCGCTTGCCAGGCAGGTGCTTATGCCGCTGAGCTAAATCCCCGGCCCTAGCCACAGCCCTTTCTTGTGGGACCCCAACCCAGCCCCAAGAAGTACAGCCTGAGCATGAGAGGTAACATTCGGTACTCCAGAATCCTGCCCAGGCCTAGCCTACAGGGAGTCAGCCTGAGGTGCAGCCTGGGAGCACCAAGGTGACAGGTGCATGGCAAGACCTACCTTCCATGGCAGCCAAGAGTGGTTCCCTGTGCCGCTGGTCCTGGTCCCGAAGCACAGGACTCTGTGCTCTCAGCTCTGTATGCCCTCGGGCTGTGCCCAGCCGGTTCACCAGCTGCAGAAGAGATAAAAGAGGTGTCCTGGGACCCAGCTTCCCATGGGGCCCAGGCCAGCTCTTGGGGCCACATCGGCATCTGTAGTGTGCAGTTCCCACCTTGTCTATGGTCTGATAGGGACAAGGTCTCCTGCAGGGATGGGCTGCTCCTCTAGGAGCACAGATCTTTGACTAGGTTTCATTTTAATGGACTTAAACATAAACTTAAGCACTGCATGTGGCCAGTGGCAAATATGTCAAACTATGCAAAGGTCCCTGGCTTACCAATACATCCATGGGGAAGAGTCCCCAGCCAAAACAAAGCCACACAGGGAACACAAGCCTCTGAGTAGGTCCTGGGGGAGCTGGCACATCAAGGGCCGGGGCTCCCAGAGCACCACAGTAGTACCTGGCTACATAGGGTCCCCATAAGGAGCCCTAGCCCAGGCCTGTGGACACAGTAACAGATGCCAGGTACTTCATCCAGAGACAAACTGCCAGAGACAATGGCAGGAAGTGGGGGGCCTGCAGCTGTGGGAGCCGGGAAGCTGCCTGCAGGAAGGGAACAGCCGAGAACAGACTGGGGTAGAGGTGACATCAATGGCTGTGCCCCCAGGAAGATGCACCTCTCATCCCACTCACCTCACACTCATAGCACCCCAGGTCCTCATGCCTGGCTGCTCGGATCACCAGCGCCAGCATCCCACTGCGAGGCTCACTCAGCATCCCGTACTTGCTGCCTGGGCTCAGCAGAGCCCCGTCCCTGTACCATCTGAAACCCCCAGGAGCCATGAGGTGTGGCCACCCCACAGTGTCCTTCTCAGGGCCAAGCCATATCCCCAGCACCCACCTCACAGTCCAGCCTGGCTGTACCCCCAGCCTGCTGCTCAGAGTTCAGCGGCTATGCCAGCCCAGCTCTGACCCAGGGACAAGCTGACAAGCCTACCTGATCTGAGGGTATGGGGCACCCTCAATGGTGCAGGTGACCTGGGCATCCTCACCCTCCACGAAGGGCCCAGCCCGAACCTTGCTCACAAACCGTGGTGGTACTGTGGGGAGAGAGGGTGGGAGATCAGAGACAGAAAGAGAGACAGAGATCCAGACAAGCATCATGGGGATGATAACAGGAGACACAGGGAGTGGTGAGGAGTGGAAGCCACACTGGGGCCACTGTGCCTCCACAAAGTGCCAGCTGGCCCCTGGGAGCCCCAACATGCCTGATGCCACGCCCACAGCCCCTGGAGCGCAGGCACATGCCCACCTTGCACCAAGATCTTCCCCAGGGTGCTGGCACTGCCAGCGGCACTGGCTGCAAAGCACATGTATTGGCCAGAGTCCATGCCCGTGAGGGTGTCCAGGATGAAGGCACATGAGCCATCAGGGTCTTCAATGAGGATGTGGTGAGGGTCTACCTCCACTGGCTTCCCATCTGGAAAGCAGGGCACAGCACTGTCATGGTGATGGAGGGAGTCTGGCCCAAGTCTGTCACTGCCATGTGTCCCTGTTTCCTGTCACCCCTCTTCTCTCTGCATCTCCTTGAGAGCACAGCCAGACCTATCTCTGTCCCTGTCCAGCACAGACACCAGCCAGAGGAAGGAGGAGGAGGACCTGCACCTACAAGAACACTCCCCGGAATCCAGACTCATGGTCACCCCTCCCAGAGCCCTGTGATTCCTTGGGACCTCCCTAGTGCTGACCAAGTCCAGCTCACACAATCCCCACTCACCCTAGCCCACCGCCAGTCCTCAGTTACCACCCAGCAACCTCCTGTGCTCTCGCCCACATGGCACCTGTAGCTTGATGTGGCAGTCAGGTCCCCCAAGGAAGTTCACCAAACCCTGCCCCCTGGGAAGAAGCCCAGACTCAGCACCCAGCCTTGGAAGCCTCACACCATCCAGAAAAGCCCTTGTGCTGACTCCTTCTTCCACCACCAAGTTGAAGCTGCCCAAGGAGACCTTCCCTGGGGCACAGACCCCTGGGGTCATCCTAAGGCTGACAGGGAGCCGGCAGCATACACAAGGCAGGACTCAGTCCTTTAAATTATCCTTTGTATAAAACATATTGGAAGATTTTTTAAAAATTGAAAATAGTGCAGAAGGCAAAGAATGGTCTTCCAAGAAAAGTGAAGGTTGAACATGTCACAATAATCACCCACGTGGCACCACTCATGTGTTGGCCCAAGGCCAACTTCTTTCCAGGGAGGGGACATTGCCTCCAGAGACTCTGCCTCAAAATATCCACACTTGCAGACCTGTGCGTCCACACATTCTAACGGTTCTGTCTGTGGCCTCCCTGCACTGAGGGCCTGAAGCCCAACCTCGAGCTCCAACCTCTTTGCAGGACAAGGTGCACAGTCGCCATCCACCCACCCTCCTGCTATGGCTTCTGCTCCTGGACTGGGATGTCCCAGTGTCTCAGTCTTCAGTCACAGACATACAAGAGGGATATTCCCATCCCCTTGGGTCATGTCCATGGAGAGGCCCAGGGAAGTGCATGACCACTAGCCTGGTTCCCTGTCCCCAGACAGGGAAAAGAGCACAGGTTGAGGCCAGCAGATCCCCAGAGACAGCAGTGGTGATGAAGGGTCAGGAACACTGGTGGTGTATGGCCAGCAAGGGAGCTGGCCCTGGCAGTGGGCTATCACCTGCTCCCTGCAGCGTGACCACAGCAGCCATGATGGGGCCTCCATGTTAACCAGCATCCCTGTGGGCACCATGGTCACACTGCATGCACAGCTTCATACGCTGACCTTCGCGGCCCTCTGACACTCTGGGGACCATGCTGTCCTCTGGGTAGCCAGTCAGGAGTATCCACCAGCAGGCACAGCAGCAGGACTGGGGTCTGGCTGCCCACATGGGCAAGTCACAATGAGCAGGCTCTATGCCTGGGCCCTGTGTTCTCACAACAGTGAAGTGGCCCAGCTCTCTCTGTAGCAGGTGTGCAGGACACCAGAAGCCCAGCCCTGATTCTCCCCTTGGGGGGCAATCCTTGCAGACTCTGAGACAGCAGGAAGAATGGGCCCAGCCCACTCGTGGGATGGAAACAGCGACCTCACTGCACCAAACATGCAGCTGCTTTCCCAACGGAGTGCCCTGCTCCTGCTCCTCAGCTTATGCAGACAGCTGGCTCCATATAGCCAGGATCTGTTACAGAGCCCCACGAGGGGCCTGGACTTGGGCCACCCATCACTCAGCAAAGCAAAAGCCCAGCAAGAAACACCAACCACTGCACCACCCAATCCCACACCCAGGTGGTCAGGTCTTTGTTCCACAGCAGAGGGGAGGCCATCCATCCTCACAGCCATGCCCGACACAGCTGTGATCTCCAGGGAACAGCCAGGGGACCATACCATATACACTAGTAAGGTTCTTAGGGCCTTGCTGCCTGGAACCCAGGTGTTGAACCTGCCTCTGTTCCACACAGTGATGTGCACCTTAGGGTGGTCCAAAGGTCCACTGGAGTAGGACACCCTACCCATGAATCATGTGGCCCCAGACACCAGCAGGTCTCTCATACTAAGGCTACCAGCCACGACTGGGGCTCAGACATGAGGATCAGCATTTCTTAAAACAGGACCCTTCCAACAGAAGACAAACACAGTGTTCCTGCTGCCAACTCAAGTGCACACTGAACCCTCAGCCAGAGGCACTGAAGTGGATCTCTCATGGCCAACGCATGATGACTGCAGCTGACTTCCAACACACACACACAAAGCTGACACGCCCCTGTGGACACAGGGAGCATCCAGGCAGGTAGAGGAGGTGACACTGCCCCCGATAGATCAGGCAATTCTGCACCTGGTACTGTAAGGTTCCAACTGGATCTGCCTCCCCCAGCCCCCAGCCTGCTTGCCAGCAGAAGCACTACTCTCCACAAGAAACTCAGTCCTCAGCACTTAGCTCAGTTCCCTGTTATGGCAAGCACAGAAAAGAAGATGACATAGGACAAGGAATTTTGCAGCTCCTGGGACATCTGGAGACACCCAAGGATCCACATTGGCCACTTCAAGGACCTTGCCCACTGAGATGTAAGGCTGCCAAAGAACTTTGACCACAGATGCTATTGGGATCTTCCCACCTAATGTCCCCTGTCTTTTCTCCATTCCTATAAAAGGGACACACTTCTCCTTGTTTGCAGCAGACAGAATCATCACACACTCTGCCTGCACCCAGGCACAATAAATTCCAGGCCATGTAGCCTTTACCCATGCTTCTTGGTCTCTACTGGATTTTCCCTTCCCCTGTATGTCAGAGGTACATCAAGCAATGTCACGCCTAATATATCAGAAATGCTACCCCTGGCACCCCAGACAATGCTACCCACCAGATGAGGCAGCTGCACCTAAAACACTGCACAAAGCCCACACCTGATGCATGAAGCCTTACTGTCCTGATCAAAAGCCATGGAACACTGCCTGGTCACCAAGTGCTCAGACATGGATTTTGGAGCAGGTATGAGTCTGTGTACACACTTGTGTATGTACGTGGTGTCCCTGTGTGCCTGCAGTACTGGTGTGTGCACGGCCTCCACGTGTATATGGTGTCCCTGTGGTGTTTATGTCTGTGTGCACAGCACCTGTATGTGGTGGCCTTGTGTGTGCCTGCAGTGTTTATGTGTGCACAGCATCTATGTGTACACATGAATGATATCCCAGGTGTACCTTTACGTGTCTGTGTGCATAGCATCTGTGTATATATGTGTGGTTCCCTCTATGCCTATGTTTTTGTGTACACAGCATGTGTGTACATGTGCGTGGCCTGCCTGTGTCTGTAGTGTTTGTAGATGTGTTCAGTGTGAATTTACATGTGTGAATCTGTCTTTTGTATGCACGTATGCATAGGCATTGGTGTGTACTATGTGTATGTAGAGTACTTTGTATATATGTATGTTATCTCTGTGTGCACCTATAACAATCACATCACATGTGTGGCACATGTGACATATACACAGATAAAGCACTTCTCTTTGTGGGTACATGTAGCATGTGCACACATGCGTGTACCACAGCATGCCCTCACAAGTATGCACATACAGCCCTGCAGAGTGCATGGTTCTGACCTTGGCCAGCTCTGGATGCCCTTGTCTCACCCCCTGGCCACTCCTTCTCATGGCTCCCCTCTCTCCACGCATGTCTTCCCTCTGGAGATCTTGGAGTCACAGCCTCAACCTGGAACTCTGTTCCTCAGCCCTCCTGGCCCACACTCACATCTTCGCCAGATAGCAGGGTTGGTCACACTGCCTCGTCACAGGCCAGGTTGCCCGGTGACACCCCAGCTCCTCTTGTCCCCTCACCAGGCATATTGCAGTCTGTGCCAGGTGCTCCCCTGGGTCCTCCCGCCTCCATCAGTGGAGCCAGTTCCTGTGCCACTCCCTGGACCCAAGTTCCCCACCCTCCAAATGCACCCAGGACACAGTGAAGCCCCTGGGCCCAGCCCAGCATGGTGCTGGGGTCCCTACTCTTCTCCATGTCCTCTCAGCCTCTCCTGCATCATAGCCACACTGACAGACAACTGAAGCCATCTGTATCTGTCCCTCTGCTAGTCAGGACACTATGAGGCTTCCATGCCAAGCCCTCTTGACTGTGCCCAAGGCTTGGGGCCTCCCCTGGCTAGTAATACCCCATGTGTTGCCACCATGCCATGGACAGAACAGTGCTTCCAGGCAACTCCACCACGAGGGGATAACTGGCAGTTCATGCATGACACCAGGCTCTGCCCATGGCCTCAGTCTAGGTCTTCTGCTCTAGCAACCCGACTTGAGAGGCACAGTGAGTCCTTCCAGAGAATGGGGATGTGAGGCTGCCAGCAGGCCCTGCACCAGCATGAAATCACTCTGCCTCAGTGTCACAGTGGCTCGCAGCTAAACACAGCTCTTAGACACAGTACCCAGAGGCCAACTCGGCTCTGTTGCTCTGTCTCTGTGTGCTCCCCCTGTCACTTCATGTCATAAGCTTCCCTGCACATCACTTGTCCCCATGTCAGCCCCTGGCCAGGCCTGGCCCATCCAGGTCCCTCACACCACAGCCCTGATGACTCCACACCCGGCCTGAGTCTTTGCAGCCACCTCTGCTGGGCAGCCTTGCCTGGCACAGGCCAGAACCTGGGCAAGGAGGCTGGGGACCCTGGCCCCGGGCCGCACCTTTATACCAGCTGACCACAGGCTTTGGGGTGCCTATCACACGGCACGCCAGCTTCACTGTCTCGCCCAGCTCAGCCGTGCAGTCAGCCAGCTCCTCTTCAAATTCTGGGGCACCTGCAAGTATACAGAGGTGCCAAGCACTCCATGAGGGAGGCAAGGTGTGCATCCCCCTTGGGTCTACCCTGGTAGGCTTCCCTAGTGCCTGCCAGTTGCCCCAAATCTACAGGTGTGGCTACTATCCAACCTCCCAAACCAGCCAAGGTGAGGGTGATGTGGAACACTGGGGAGGAGCTGTGGAGAAGGAGACTCAGATACAGACCCCCTCCCACCTGACAGGGGTCCAGGGATGCCCCAAGCTGGAGCCCACACGTATCCCCCATCCCTGGAGAGTCAGCCCAGCTGAATACTCACTCAGGCTCCTGTTACACCACTGCCAAGGGTCCCCTCCCAGGGTTGACCCTCTAGGGAAGTCTCCCGGCCACCCAATCAGCCCAAGCCCAGCCCCACTCCCAGAAGACTCACTCCACACGGGTAGAGCCAAACGCTGCTGAATGCCACAGATCTCCTTCACCCACGAGCTCTTGATGACAGCTGTGCGTGCCTGCAACAGGTACTTGCGCACAGAGTCTTCACGCTCATGCCACACTTCAAAGGCACGGTCATCCCCCTCCACCTGGTCATTCAGGTCGATGCTGCTCAGCTGTGGATGGGTGCAGGTGTCAGCAGGAGGAGGACTTAGGAAGCTGATCGCAAGCCCCACCCGACAGGGCCCCAGCCCCTGGCTGCGGACCTTCATCATGGTGCGGAACACATAGCTGAAGGTGTCGGTGCGCGAGTCCCGCCGGGGCTTGCAGATCACCAGGTGATGGCGGAAGAGAAAGACATGGCGGTTGTGGCCCTTCCAGGGCATCCGGGCTCCTGGTGCTCCCTCCCACACAATGAAGTGGCCCTGGGGAGGCATGCGAGGTTGGTCAGTCTGCACACCCAGCCCTGGGCAGTCCAGCGAGCCCCCCACCACAGCCATGGCACACCTGGCGAATGGGTTCCCCAAGGGCCTCCAGGGTCCCAGGGTAGTTCTCCATAAGAGACACATGCAGCTTGTTCTCTGCACGCTGTGGGAGGGCAGACACCACAGCATAGGCCTGCTCCAGCAGTGCGCAGTTCTGCCTGTTGCGGGCCTTGTTGCGAATCAGCTCCTGAAGGCAGAGGAGGGGCAGAGTCAGGTCTGGAGGAGACCCAGCCCTACTTTCCAGAACCACACAGCCGGCTCCTGGACCACACCTTCAGCAGAGCCTGGTAGCGCTGCACACGCTCTACCGGCAACTCCAGGTAATGCTGCAGCGGGAGCAGAGGGGGCTGTGCGGGGTCCCTGTTGGGCAGCATTTCCTCCACATACTTCTGCAGGAAACAGGATGGAGGTCAGACAGGAACACACACACCCTCTCCTGAGGCTGCTATGAGCCTTCGGATGGCCAGGGTAACACAGCTCGCAGCCTGTGAGGGCCAGGACTCTGGGCTCAGGGAGCAACAGGCAGGGCACCTTGTAGAACTCCTGCACTGGAGTGCTGACAACTACGGCCTCAGCCTGCACACGGCCCACCAGGAACTCCAGGTACTTCTCAAAGGCCTCCTGGTTTTTGATGAAGCACATGGCCACATCATCATCTGTGTCACAGTGCTGCAGCTCCTTCAGGAAGCTGCCAGAGAGAACACAAGTGTTCAAGACTCCCACACAAGTGTACACATATACTGTGTGCCCACGTGTGCATGCACACATTCAGGTGTATGCTGCAGTATGTCTATACCAACACAGTGTGTTACATTCATGTGTGCTCACTTGCCTGTTTTCAATATCTGCACACACAGAAGATACACGTGTGTAGTGTGTGCAAGGAGGTGCACTTCACACCTGCGTTTTTTGCATGAGTAAGAGAGCAGGTGTGTGTAGGCCTCTTCATGGGTGTGTATACAGGGCATGTGGATGGATGCACATGTGTACCATGCACACAGACATGCATGTAAGGATGTGCACAGAGTGGATGTGTTCACAGATGCCCATATGTGTATGTGTGCATACATGTGAGGTTGTGTGGCAGGCCTTCCTGTGTGCAAGCCAGTGTGCACATCGCCAGATAGTAATCTTCGTCATGTTCCACCTAGCCCCTGCCCGGCCCTCGGCCAGCAGCCCCACCTGCTGTGGAAGTGGCTGATGTCCTTCACGTTGCGGAAGATGACCTCCTTCTGACTGGCTACGGTGGTGGGTACACGGGGACAGCGGTCCAGATGCTGCATGTGGTGACTCTGGAGCAAGTGCAACTCACCCACAAAATCCTGCTCTGAGCTGAGCAGCTCCTGGATGACAGCACTGTGGAGGGAGCCACGCGTGAGGAGCCTGGGGCCACGTGGCCAGGCCAGCATCAGCTCCTCGGGGCCTTAGCTACTCATGTTACTCAGTGGGACAGGGCCTCCTGCTGCTGCAGCTGCCACTGCCAATCCAAGCAGGGTGAAGAGTAGAGGCACCCCTCTTCCACACAGCATCCTCACCAGCAGGATGTCATGGGGACTGGGCAGTGGGCCACCCTCTGTCCTCAGCCTATACCCACCCTGGATCAGCACTCATGGCTCCCAAAAAGAAGCATGTGGAGCCCCCAGCCCAGAGCCAGCAGGGTCTAGCTATGGAGCCAAAGCTGCCTTTGCCTTGCACACTCACCCGAGCTTCGATTTGTACTCATCTTCAGACATAACCTCTCCAGGGAACTCAGGAGCCTCAGGGGGACCCCACTCAGGTGACAGCTGTGAGGAGTGGGCAGAGGTCAGGCTGTAGCCCTGTATGAGGACATGGCCAGTGACCACCCACCTCCTTGCCTGTCACTAGTACCTTGAGCCTCTTGTCCAGGTAAGCAGGCGACACCCAGCCCTGCCGGGAGGGGCTGGATTTGGTGGGCTTGGTGCGTACGAGCCAGCGCAGGGGGTGAGCCGCGTCCAGCACCTCCACGTACTGCCCCTCCCGAAGCACAATGGCATCCTGCTCAGCTCCCAGGGGCAGGTAGTTGGCAGTGACCACATAGATGTCAAAGATCTGGCAAGGAGGACAGTATGCTGAGCCAGGCAGAAGAGGGACACCAGGCCACCAAGGCCCCAGCTGCCCTCCAGGATCTGAGGAAAGAGGGAACTCTAGCCTGCAACGCCCAGACTTCAGGGCAGGAGTGCCTCAGTGATGATGCTCCTCAGGGCTGCCACCCATAACAGACACCAGGAACAGGGACCCAACAGAGGCCACCACACTTCCTGTGTCTGTATGACACCCACAAGATTCGTCTGAACACATGAATGGAGGTTCTACACGGAAGCTAATCTGCAGGACCTTCACATGTGAGGACCCAGCTCAGCTGCCACCTGTTGGAAGGACCAATTCCTCCTAGCCTACTCCTCAGTCTTGGTCACCCACCTCACCACGGGAGTCCCCATCCTCTGACTCTGAGGAGGACTCCTGCACGCTGGATGAAGGCCGTGACCGGCCATGCCGGGGCGATGCAGATGGTGTCTTGGATTCCTCATCACTGTCACCTCCAGGCACCTGCAGCTTGGCTGGGGGGCAGGGACCAGGGTCATGACACCCTGGAAAGACTGTCCCCAACTGCCTCCTGTCCAGTCAGACCCCAGGGGCCAGTATGGAGACAGCCCAGGGGCGCCTAGCACAAGGGGTCACAGTCCCCACACCATGGGCCCTGGTCTCACCCTGCGTGATCTTGGCAGACACCATCTCAGTGATCTGGGAGGTGAGCTTCTGCAGGAACTCCTCTGTACCCACCTCAGCAAGGGACAGGTGGCTTCGTGCTTCCCCAGCCACCAAGGTCTCCCCTGGAGGGACATACAATTACCCAGCAGCCTGCAGGCCAGCCTCAGCAGGGGGCCAACAGTGAGCACCAGGACGTGGCTGTCTGACAGGAGTGATGCTCTGCTGCACAAGACCAAAGCCACGCTGGCTCTTGGACATCTGAGCCAAGGTATGGCCCACAGGGTGAGGGGTAGGAGGAAGCAGAGCTGGACAGAGGGGACCGTGGGTGACCAGGGACAGCAGGCACTGTCAAAAGACAGTGGGTGGTGGGAACAGCTGCAGGGTGGAGGGCAAGGGATTGAGGACAGAGCTGGTCAAACCAACCATCAGGTTCACACTGTGTCCACCTCCTGGACCTGGCGCCTGGGCATCCACAAACTTGTAGGTAGGCACACAGGGGTCAGAAACAGCTCCAACCCTCAAGGATTGGTCTGCATTCTTCCTGAGAAGGTGAGCCCTGACCCCAGATCCCACAGCCAGCCACTTGAGGAGGAGGTGCTGGTCCAGAGAAGCCACTGCCCACACTCCCACCAGCACAGGGCTTGAGCATGCACCCTTCCCATACCTTTCTTCTGTCCAGCTGGACTGGCGATGCCCACAGATTCCAGTACCTGTGCAGAGATGGCTTGAGTGGTCCTGGGGGGAAAGGGCATCCTGAGAGACTGGGGTGCACCATGGCCCAGAGAGAAGCTTGGGGCAACAAGCCAGGATGTAATCGTCGGGGTCCCTGTGCCAGCAGGCCCCTTGGAAGCCCTCCTTTTAGTGTGGAAACAGGTATAGAAGGCCTGCATGTGGAAGGGTACTCCCACCCTCATCCTAGCCCTTATAGCCTGGCCATATCCCCACTTACTCCTGCAGGAAAGAGGAGATGAGGGCTGCCTGGGCCTTCTCTGGCTCCTCCTCCCGGGGCACTGTTAGGAGAGCAGACCTTCAGGCAAGGCCCTTGACCTGAGCCCAGGCTGCCTGTCCATCTCCCAGCCTGCAGCTACCTTGCTGCAACAGGGGCTGGGGAATGGACCCAGGGGCTGAGGTGTAACCCCAACCTGCTGCACTGTGGGTTGATCCGTTTCTGAGGCCCAGATGGGTCCCAGGGCATACAAGGAGAAAGACCACACCCCAATGGTGCTGACATCACCCCCGTTCCACCACCCACCCCACTCACGGCCAGAGACATGTAGGGTGGCAGAGCACAGGGCCTGGCCAGCAGCGTTGGACACAATGCAGGTGTAAGTGCCCTGGTGCTGTCGGCCCACATCTAGCAGGACCAGGCTGTGCTGCTGCCCCGAGCTGGCCACTGTGTAACCCGGGGTGTCAGGGCTGATCCACAGCACGCCTCTCTCCACCTCCTCCTGGAGCCAATGCACAGTGGGGACCGGGCGTCCTGGGAGAGAAGCAGGCACTTCATGGGAGTGGCCCATGGGCTGGGCTCCCAGGGACAGGGTGCAGCCTGGGGCAGGACCCACCCAACCCCAGAGATAGCCCAGATCCCAGGATGGGTCCAAACCACCACTGCTGGAGGACAGGTCCAGCGCCTGGTTCCAGGCCTGCAAGGACCAAGGTGTCTATGGGGAGTGCTGTCCCTGACTCTCTGACGTGAAGTGGGGGGCATCACCCCGAGAATCGCCTACCTTCTACCTTCACAGAAAATGTGATGCTGGAGCCCTGCTTCACCTTCTTGGAGGTGAACTTCTCTAGGATCCGGGGCGGCACCAGCTGCTCATGTACCTCTGGAAGATGTAGGTCACTCACTAGTGGGAACCCCAAGAACCTGCCTATGGCCTGCGTGGCCCATGCTTCCCCTGGCCCCTTCTTCCAGCCCAGGCCTAGGACAGCATCTGAGCCTGCCCACCAGGACCCCTTACCTGACGCCAGCTTCTCCCCAGGTTCCTCGGGGCCTGGAAGATGCAGAGGGTTGCATGTCAGCACACACTGCCCCCTTAGCCACAGGAGGCACTGTGGGGCCCTGGCTGATGCAGGGGGCTCAAGGCAGCCCCAGCCCATGGCAGAGGCTCCCGACTCTTTGCTGGGACATCAGCCAGAGAGCTGAGACCACACACTCAGCTTGGCTCACAGGAAGCTGCCATCCGCTCACCCCACTAAGGACTGGGGCCTCAGCTTCAATTATTCTGTGGACACTCGTGCATGTGGCAATCAAGGGTCACACCTGTGGTGCACAGCAGACCTCGGTCACACTTGGAACTAACTCCCAGTGACAAGAGGGAAATGTGGACCTTCCTTTGCAGTTTCTCAGGGGCCCTTCCCTCCCCCCACAGGCACCTGCCCACTCTAGCCACAGAGATGCTGCCCACAGGGTACACTTCAAGAGCTCAGCTCTGCCCAGGCACTGGGGCACCCACCGAGGACCACCAGCCAGGCAGACGAGTAAGCGGTGCCCACAGCATTGCTGACATAGGCCGAGTACTGGCCAGCATCTTCCCGAGTGACTGTGACGATCTCCAGGGTATGTAAGCTCTTCTTGTCGGTCATGCGAACACGGGCAGATGCAGTCAGGGGCTGGCCATCCTTAAACCAGTATAGCCTGGGGACCGGGTAACCTGGGGTGCAGAGGGCAGCCTTCAGCACAGGGCCGGTGCCAATGAACACTGTGCCCAGCCCAGGGCCACCTCTCTATGGGTACCATTCCTCCAGAGGAGAGCACCCCGAAACCACCATGTCACTGTCTCCTGTGTGTCCTCCTGCAAACCCACCTGAGCCCAAATGCCCACCCGCCCAGCTGGCAGTCCCACACCCTGGCTCTCACCTTTCACCCTGAGCTGGAACTTGGCCAGGCACGTGCCCAGGGCCACCTGCAGGTCCTTTAGTTCCTCTACCACCTGAGGCAGCTGTCCCTCATCCGACTCTGTGCCCTCCTGCTCCCGACTGTCAGGAAGGACAAACACGGGGCAGCCAGTGAGTGAACCAAGGGGGCCACAGAGGGGCCACAGAGGTAGAGGTCAGATGTGGGTGGAGTCCACAGCTTAGAGCAGAGGAACAGAGACCACCAGGCCTGGCAGGAGGCTCAAGGATCTGCCCGATCAGTCCACCCTCATTGGTTGGGTGCCACAAGCCCTGGACATCAGTCACTAGGCCCCCCATCTGCATGACCACCACCCAGCCAGGTGTCTCCATTCCCATGCAGCCCCACCTGGACAGGTATCCCTGGGCGCTGAAGTAGGATGAGGTCTCTGTGGCGTCAGCCGCAGTGTCATAGTCTGTGCTGGTCACTAGAGAGGAAGAGGGAGCTGGAGGTGGCTGGGGACACAGCCTGGTGTCAAGAGAAGCAGTATCCAGGGTACCAGCCAATGGCTTGCCACCAACCTCTCTCACCAAACAAACTGTAACCATCACACTGAGGCTTCCTAAGTGTCAGGCAGTGACAGTGGGGGAAACTTCCTGCTCCATCCTACCAGGCCAGAGAGCCAGAGAGACAGCTGAGATCTTGGATTTTAGGCAGTGTGCACAACAGGGTCTGGATGCACCAATATTATGGATGGAGCCTTTGTGTCCTCCACAGACTGACCCTGGGGGTGTCATGAGGGGCCTTTAGAAGGGGTAAGGTCCTAAAGTGAGGTCTCAAGACCCGGTTACCATCCTTAAAAGACAAGCGGGTATGGTGGTGCACACCTGAAATCCCAGCACTCAGGAGGCTGAGGCGTGAGAACCCAGAGCAGCCCAGACCGCACAGTAAGACCCCATCTCAAGACAAAAAAGGAAGAAGAAGGCTAAGCCTGTGGCATGTGGTAGAGCACGTGTTAGCACACTCTGGGTTCAATCTCTAGGATCACAACAAAATCAAACAAAAAATGCAAACTTAAGGAAAACTATAAATCCAGTTCCAAAAAGCTCCACAAACTTTAAGGATGAGGATTATGAGATTATAGTACAGCAAAGAATACTGCAATCAAATTACCAAAAATCAGCCACAGAAAGTGAGATCCCCTGGCCCCTACCCCGACGGCCCCAGAGGGTGCTCTGCCTTGGCCTTGGCTCCTAGGAAATCTTCACTGGAGACACTGCGGCCCCTACCCTGCCTGGTCCAACACCTGCTCCCTGACCACCCACCCGGACAGCACTCACGCTCCACACGGAGCTCAGCCTTGGTAGAGGAGACTCCCACGCTGTTCTCGGCAAGGCAGCGGTAGACGCCCATGTCCGAGGGCACCACGGCAGTGATGATGAGCTGGTGACCACCCTGTTGGTCCTCATTGATCATGTAGTGGTCATTCTCCTCTAGCAACTTCCCGTCCTTGAACCAACGCACACTGGGCAGGGGCTGGCCTGTCACCACACAGTTGAAGCTCACAGGGTACCCATCCTGCACCTCTTGGTTCTGTAGCTCCGTCAGGAACACAGGGGCTGGGACCGGTAGAGGCAAACCTGAGTCACCCTGGACAAGCAATCACCCAAGCTGCTCTGGCCATCACCTCACCCAGATGGGCATGTGACGCACAGGGTATCTGCAGGCCTATGGGCTAAAGGGCTGAGGCCGCCTTCTGACTTCTCCCTCTGCCTCCCAAGAACTCCCTCTCGGACACCAAGCTTCCACTACCAGAGGCAAGAGGGATGCAGGAGTAGGACAGGCAGGAAAGGTGACAGCCATGTGAGCTGAGAGATCTGAAGTGTAGAAGTGCTCAACATCCAAGAGAAGCTTCTAGGAATCAGGACGCTTAGGATCATCATCTAGAACCAATGCTGAGTGACTACTAGACTGGGAGGCAGTAGGCAGGGCAGACCACAAGGAACTCTCTTTTTACAGGTTACACCCTTACAGGTTGTTAAGGGAAACAAACCTCCAGAAAGCAAGCATTCACATTCTCATCACGAGTGAGGGATCTGAGGCTTGGAGAGGCTGAAGCAGCTGCCCCACTGCAAGCACACAGAGCCTCCCCCTGGGCTCTCTCTGGATGGACTGCAGTGGCCACTCGCTTCTCCAGACACCGCCTACCTGCCCTCCTCTGCCGCCACAGCCCCAGTGCCCACGGTTGGGGACACTGCCCACTCACCAGCATCAGAGGGTGGCAGGCCAGGTGCTGGCTCCAGGGGTGTGGCAGGGACAGGTGCCATCTTGCCAATGCGCATTTCCACCACACGGGGCCCCTGCTCCATGAGGCTGATGTCCACCCCAACGCCCATGGTGGAAAACATGTTCCGAAAGCAGGTGGCGGCCTGGCGGGCCTCTTCGAGCGCTTCAAAGCGGATGCAGATGAAGCGCTCATCCTCATGGTAAGTCTGTCCATGGTCGGCAGGCTCCTCAGGCTCTGCAGGGCCCTCGTCTGCACTGAGGAAGAGCTCCTCATCTGATACCTCAGCAGGGGCCTTGGTGCGGAAAAGCCGGTGTAGGCGACGTGCAGCCCGGCGGAAGGCTTCATCCAGCTCAGTTCCCGAGGAGCTCTCGGCCTCACTCTCTGTGCCACTGACCACCACACAGGCGCTATGGCTCACTTGGCCGAACTTGCTGCTCACCCGACATGTGTAATGGCCAGCATCGGCGTGCCCAAGGCCAGTGACCAGCAAAGAGCAGGTGCCATCCCCCAACTGATCAATGTGGTGGTGTCGTCCATCTGTCAGCTCCACACCATCCTTCAGCCAGCAGGCCTGCACATCTGCCTTGCTGGCCACCACACACTCCAACCGCAGGACATCACCCACCTGTGCCTCTGTGTCCCGAAAGGTGTGGGAGAAAACAGGCCCTTCCTGCTGCTTCATCTCCTTGCGGACCTTATAGCCCTTGAAGGCGGCCTGGATCTTCACAGCTGCTTTGTCCATGGAGGGGTCACCCAGATCCTTGGCGCTCGAGTCTCCCGGAAGTGAGTGCACGGTGGTGGGCTGCTCCTGCTGCCTCTGGAGCTTCACAGAGGGGGCAGCTGGGGCCCCAAGCTGGGGGCACAGAGTGAAGCGTCACAGTGGGGCAGAGAAACAGGGCAGGAGGGTAGGGTCAGGGCCCAGTGCAGTGTCCTGTCCCCACCCACTGGTGGCCACATGCCCCTCCTGACACAGCTAGGAAGAAAAGGAGGCCAGTCGCAGCTCTTCAGAGAGCTTCAACAGCAGCTGAAGGGATATATGGGATGTGTGGATGGAAGGACAGAGATTGACAGGTGAATGGTGGGAGGCTCAGCAGGTGCAGAGGTGACTGAGCGGGCAGACAGAAAATGTGTGGGAGATGGACAGATGAAGGGACACAGGGATGGAGGACAGCAGGTCAGCGAATGGATGGAGAATGATGGGAAATGGATGAATGGATGGGTGAGAAGATGCATAGGTAAACTGAGAGATATATGGATGAAAGTACAAAAGGGAAGGAGGAAGCATGGATGGATGTGGATAGGGGCTGGATGGAGGGATAGGGGATGGACGGTCACATAAGTGGATAAATGGGTAGACAGAGGAACAGATAAATGAGTGAACTAGAAAGCAGGTATAAAAGTAGTAGATAAATAGTAGATGGATGGTAGGGGACAGTTCAACAAACCGATTGGTGCATAAGTGGTTAAACAGGTGTGCAGATGCAGGAGAAATGGGTGGTGGATGAGTAAATGGACAATGAATCAATCACAGGTGGATGACAGGCAGAAAGTTGGATGGATGGACAGGTAAATGGACAGACGAAAGACAGTGGTAAATTATGGACAGAAGGACAGATGGAAGACAGGAGGATGGACTAATACACAGCAGAAAGGAAAGATGGCTGGAGGTAGATGGACGGGAGGAAGGATGAATACGTGGAAGACTGACGGTAGAGGTCTAAGATACTCAGTCTTCCACTGTGCCAAGCAGGAGGCTCACCTTACTGGCTGGTGGTGAGGCCCCAGGCCTGCCAGCCTTCTTGAGGTAGGTCACCAGAGATGGGGTGCCTGCCCGCGACTCGTCATCTGAGCTAGTGTGTGAGAGGTCAGCCTCTCCGGTGCGAGCCAGTTCGTCTGCAGTAGAGTAGTCCTCGGACAGGTCAGGTGCCACTTCCTCCACCTCCTGCCGCAGGCGCTGCACACGGTTGTCCTCCTCAGGCAGCTCACTGATAGAGTCCAGCGTGGGCTCACGGCTCATGCGGCGCTTCCGGGCCAGTGCTTCCCACAGCAGGTGCAGATCTCCCTCCTGGGCTGCCTCTGGGGGCAGGCTGGGTTGTGTGGAGGCCTCATTCCCAGAGGTGGGACTCAGCACCACTGAAGAAAGCAGGAGACCAGTCAGGCCAGGATGGACATGACAGACCCACCTCTGCTACTACCCAGCATAGGCTCTGGGCCATGGCCTCAACCGACACCTGCTTCCACTTAGCACCAGGTACTTCTGCAGCATCTTGGAAGCTCTGTACCTGGGCTCTCCTAATACTACCAAGGCCAGCTTCTCTGTCTCCTGCATGGGCACATGGTGACAGATCTGTCAAGTCCAACAGGCCTTATGTCAGCCCTTCCTCTCCTTGCTACTAGAAAAGGAGGCAGAGATGCACTTAGCCCACCATCACCCAGGGAGGAGACAGATGCCCACGGCTGGTGGTATGGACAGACTCTGTGGGGGAAGGGCCTAAGAGCCAGGGTGAGGCTCGGATTGAGGGTAGGGTCAGAGAGTTGGTAGGTTTTAAGGTGGGAAGGGGTGAGTAGGTCAAATGCCAAACAGACCCAGCACCAAGGAAGGCTCTGTGAGCAGGGGGTGCTATATGGGAAGCACCAGCACTCTTGGAAGGTCACACAGGGATCAAGGGCAGGATGGAAAGTGCAGGGACACCATGGGCCGCCACAGGGAGGCAAGAACAGCTGGAGAGTCACCCTTGTATCACATGGGGTATCTCACAGACCCTCGGTCCTTCCGTACATACCAAAGCCAGGACATACCCTGGAAGGTGGCCACCTTGGTGTCCGGGCCCTGGGCAGGGCCACAGTGGTACTCGCCCTGATCCTCAGCCTTGAAATCCCTGATCACCAGCATCTGTCGCCGGCCATGAGAGATGATCTCGAAGTGCCCACTGGGCTGGATGCGCTCTGTCCCCTTGTGCCAAATGACTTCCTCAGCCTCAGCCACCATCTCTAGTTCCAGACAGACATCCTCACCAGCTGCCACTTGCCGAGTCTCTGGGGCCGTGGGCATGGGAGGCTTGGGCTCTGCAGACCTAGGCTCAGCAGGCTCTGTGGAGACAATACATGGACCAAGGACAGGAGAGCCATCAGCTGAGCCACACTGCAGGGCCAGGTCCAAGCACCCAGCTCCACCCCGTTGCAAGGGTGGAAGGGCCACTCACCCAGCCAGACCATCTGGGGCAGGTGCACAGGCTCCCCGACGCCAGCCGGGCCCACGGCTGCCACACGGAAGCGGTAAGTTTCCCCAGGGGCCAGGCCATCCACCACACATTCAGGCCCTGGCACCAGCTCATGACACAGCCGCCATTGGCCCGTAGACCCCTCCTTCATCTCCACCCGGTAGCCACAAAGACCCCCGCCACCATCACTTGTGGGAGCCGCCCAGGACAGTGTCACTGCGTGGCTGCTGCGTGCCACAACCTCAGCGTCCTCTGGGGGGTCAGGGAGACCTGTGGGGAGGGAGAGGTCAGTGCGCCCACAGAGCCTGCAGCCCTCAGCAGCCACCTGCACAGACACAGGCCCTGACCCAAGCTCTGTGAGCCTGGAAAGCAAGGGACACATAGCACAGTGAGATGGTGCCAGGGCCCACTGGGGATGGTATTGCTGAGAGCCCAGTGCAACATGGTTGAGAGGCCCTCATTCCTCCTGGCCATGCTCTGCCTCAGGACCCCACCATGCCTGCTGGGGAAGCTTCCCATGATGCCAGGCATGTCCACACAGGACCCAGCTCTCCCCTCCCCGAGGCCTCACTCTGACCCACCCAGCACAGACAGCCACGCTGAGGCCACTGCGTCACGGGCAGCAAAAGTGACCTCGCCAGCATGGCACAGACGGGCGTGGCGCAGCAGCAGGGCATGGTGGCTGCCTTCGGAGGTCACCATCCAGTCCATATCATCTGCAAGCACTGCCGCCCCATTGAGGTACCAGGTGGCCTCGCCCACAGGAATTGCCTCACTGAGCACACAGGAGAAGCAGGCCTGGCCACCAGCCTGCACCACCACATCACATGGGTGTTCAAGGACCTCCAGGCGCCATCCTGAGGGGCACAGTGGGGAATGAGTGGGGACACTGGCCCCTCAGCCCTTGTCACATGCCCCCCCCTCCCCCAACTCTCTCAAGCAGCCTCAGTCTGGCTACCCAGTCTGGGACAGTTCCCTGTGCTTGCAGCCTCGGCTGAGAGCAGGGTCAAGCCTCATTTCCCATCCATCTCTCAGCCCTGCTGCCCGTGGGTCCAGCCCAAGAGAACTCAAAAGCTCAAAAACTCATGACCCTGGCCCATGCAGAGCACCTGGCTACAGGACCTCTGAAACCCCTGCCCCACCCCATGAGGCCCCCACC
Organism: Dolichotis patagonum; assembly: GCA_004027295.1. Classification (NCBI taxonomy): domain Eukaryota; kingdom Metazoa; phylum Chordata; class Mammalia; order Rodentia; family Caviidae; genus Dolichotis; species Dolichotis patagonum. The sequence continues at coordinate 104,128 of PVJX010003104.1, forward strand.
CACTGCTCCCTCCTCCAGTCTCAAGGTCTCAAAGGCCAGCCCACTCCCATCCCCTTCCACCCCGCACCACCTCTGACAGTGAGGAAGGCAGAAGTGACCACATCCCCGGCCAGGAAGGTGACCCTGCAGCTGTCCTTCGGTTGAAGGTTCTTTAGCAGTAGCAGGTGACGCAGGCCACCCTCGAAGTAAACAACTTCGGCATTCTCTGATGTCCGTACTGGCTGGTCATCAAGCAGCCATGTGTGCGCTGCCACCTCTGGCCGCGACAGCTGGCACTCGAACAGTGCCTCGCCCCCCTCAGGCACATCCACATTCTCCAGGCCTCGGATCACTGTGTTCTTGGCTGCAGGGAAGGACAGTGGCTCAGGGGTACAGGGTTCCCAACACTGTGTCCTGGGAGACACCCTCAAATGACATGGGGCCAAGTAGGATGCGATCCAGTGAGCACCTCTCATGGCACAGGGCACCTGGCCACTTAGGACATCCCCAAGCCCCAGATACTCAGAGACAGATGAAGCACAGCCCACCTGGCTCAACCCCAGCACCAGGCTGAGCCACCCTCCACTCATGGCTCTCCTTGTCCCGGGGCCAATGCACCCCAAACAGCACTTGGGCCTATAGTACCTCTCCTCACTGGCTCACCCAATCCATAGCTGTCTCCCTCCTTGCCACACACTTGTCACAGAAGTCACCCTCAGTGGTTGGCACCCCTAACCCAGCTCTGCTCACACCTGGTGGGGCAACTGAGTCAACTCCCAAGGCTGTCCCTGCCGGCTCAGGTCACGCACCTCGAGGGCTGGCTGTCACCACCTGTCCCTCCATGCCCTGCCAGCTCCAGCTGCCTGCCAGGCACCTCACCTTGCACTTGCAGCAGTGCCACCACACGGGTGCCCGCGGCCTCACAAGAATAGATGCCACTGTCACAGGGCAGGGCCGGCCTGAAGGTGAGCCTGGCCACGGTCCAGTCCTGCTCTATGACGACGCGCTGCCCATCTGCACACACCTCCCGCTCGTCCATCTTCCATGTGGCCTGCACGGGCCGTGAGTACTGGCAGAGGAGCTCGGCTGAGCCACCCTCCTCCACCACCAGGTCCTGCATGGCACTGACCACCTCCACCGTGGGATCTGTCGGCCAACACGCCGGACACCATCAGCGCTCTGGACAGCACTGTGTGGCCCTCCCCCCTCCGCCATCCAGGTTAGAGGTCGTGGCAGTGGCAAGCGTGCAGCACTGACGGGGACAGCATGGCAATAGCAATGGCTGCCTATCTGTGCTGGTGACAGGAACCCACTGTGGCCACCCAGAGCCTTGCACAGACAGCCCCTGTTGCAAACAGCCAGCCACCCATGCCACTCAGCCTTGCTGGAAACAAATCTTGCTCTAAGCTCTCCTCCTGTGCCCATAGGCCCTGGATCAGCATTTCAGCCCCTCCAGCAGCTTCGTCAGACCCCAGGGACCCCCTCTCAGTCCTGGCTGTTGAAATTCTACTCGGCATAACTACTGACCTCAGGGACTCAAACAAACCTTCCTTGATTCCTGCAGGGCACAAGGAGGCCTCTTCACAGAAGCACCAAGGCAATCATGGCCCTCCCCATCCAACCAGTTCTAACTCAGATGGGCACAGTGACCCCAGAGGAGCCCACAGTGTGGACAAATGTGAGTAGGGCCAGGGGAAGGTCTCTCCTTCTGGAGCCCAGGCAGGACCACTAAGGCCTGGCCTTCTGGCTGGGGAGCTGCAACCAGCAAGATGGTGGCCACACAGACAGCAGTGTGCCGACCTGCACAGCAGAGGCGTCCAGCTGCACTTCACCCTGGGCTGGGAGTGACACAGGACTGGCCCTGCACAGACAGCACACATGGTCCCTCCCATTCCCCAGGAGCCTGCAGAAAGCATGCGGGCAGCAGAGGCAGAAGCACCAGCTGTGAGGTCCCCACTGGCTGATACCTTTGACTAACAGCTTGGCTGTGGACACCAGGGGCCCAGTGCGGAAGGTAATGGTGCCCGAGTCGGCCACCCCCAGGCCCGAGAGCGTGAGGGAGTGGACAGTCCCATCACATACAGCAATGGTGCTCTGAGGGCTGTCCTGCAGCAGGGTGCCATCCAGCCACCATCGAGCCTGTGGCCCCCCCGCACGAGACACCTCACAGGAGAACAGGGCCACCTCCCCTGCGAAGACATCCACATTCTGCAAGCCGCGAACCAGGCACAGTGCTGCCTCTGCACAAGAGGGTGAAAAGGGGGCTGGGCTGGGGTGCCCTGGGGTCTTCCAAGTGGGGTGCAGTATAGTACTGATTTGGTCTTTGACCCTGAGACATCCTGAGAGGTAAAAGTGTCCTGATGGAACTAGTTTATGCTAGTGAGATAACTCAGGAGAGGCCCTAGACAGCTTTAGGATGCAGCTGTCACCAAGACCAAGTCTCCCTCAGCCCAGCAGCCTCTGGGACACAAAGCAGCTGAAGATACACCTCTGTAAACAGACTCTCCAATGAGACCTGTGAAGCTTCCACCACTGCACCCGGAGGACTTGCGCTCCTGCTTCTATACTCAGCCTTCCTGTTCTCAAGTGGACCCTGTGATGCAAGCTGTCCTAGAAAACTGAGAACTGCCTCATAGCCATGCTGGCATAGCCTGAGATCTACACTGAGCTGATGCTTGACACTCAAGCTGACACTCAAGTTGGCAATGGAAGGGGGTAGTCTTACAGGACTGGGGCCTCACACTGCAGGGCCCGTGCTACTTCTGGATGGACACTCATGTGGTGTCTGCTGCAGAACAAAGCCATGCACGTCCTGCACTCTATTCAGGCATCATGTTGTGAGAAAACAATTAGCATACTGTACTCCTGGGGAGTGGGAGGGCCTGTGTGTGCTGTCTCCCTAGCACATCAGAACGGAATGTGCTAAGATAGCCCTGATCTGGCACCACTGAGCCCAGGAAAATGACCTGCACTGGAGTCTGGAAACTCACCTAGCCAACTGGGCCACTCTGGTCACAGAGGACATCACAGATGCCACCCAACATGAGCCCACGAGGAGGGACTCAGGCTCGGCACAGCCCCAGCACCAGCCCCACACCCTGCACGAGGCAAGGCAGTGTGGATGAGGTCTTTATGACTGGACATTCCTCTGACCAGGATCAGGGGACCAGTCCAGGACTGCTGCTCCCAGAGGGGGTTCCCTGAGAAATGAGCCCTTTACCCCCAGCTTGTGGAAGTAGACACTCCTTCACCCCAAGAGGCTTTGTATCCAGAGATCCCCAAGGATTCCAGGCCCCTAATACTGGATCCAGCTGCTCCCTGCCCATCACATGGAGGGGTCCACGCTCAGGGGCTCCCCAGGCGCCTCTGCTCACTGCACAGTCCCCTACTTCCTGTCTCCTCTCAGGCTGACACTCAAGTGGCCTCCACAGATGAAGGAAGAGGGACTGAGAGACTCCTAGACCACTGACACACACATGGTCACCCCCATGCTCCATGCCAGAGAAGAACAAGGTTAAAGGCCTCCCCACATGTGCTACCTGGCCAGGCAGGGAGGAGCCCCACCCTGGGCTTGTCTCTGAGCACTTGGCACATGGCGGCCTGGGCCTCATTTTAAGACAGAACTGTCCACAGCTGTCAAAGTCCAGCTGCCTCTTCCCTGAGGGGTGCAGAGTGACAGGGTGGGTAAGAGGTCCTTCCACATACCAATACCCACAGGATGAAGCTGGGCAAGGCACCTCCATGTCCTTAACAAGGCCTCCTTCAGGAGCTACTTCATTCTCCTCACTGCTGACACTCCCACACTGGCCCCCAGATATAACCTGACCACCTCTCCTTCCTGTGTGTCTACTCTTACCTGGATGCCCATTTGCACAACCATGCCCAGGGCTCGCCCAAGGCCACAGTGGGCTACAACACATGAACTGAACCATCTAGACTGGGGACACCTAACCCAGGGTAGGGCTCTGTGCCACCCTCCCATAGCTCACTTAGTCACCATCCACATCTGCACTGCTGGTCCTCGAGATGTCTGTAAAACGTCCAACTGCATTCCTCAATTCTTGGGCACTGGTACTTGGCAGCCCCTCCCACCCACACAGGCCACAGAACAGACCATGTGCACCCTTATCTCAAGTTTAAGGGCAGAGGGGCATAGGATTCAGAATCCACTCTCTCTCCCTATCTAGCCCCCTTAGCAGATGAGGAGTCCCACAAGGGCAAAGTGAGACAGGCCCATCTTGAAGTCTAGGACTTGACTACGGAAAAGGGTTCAGAGGGCCTATTCAAAGGTAAATGGATGAATGACTGGGTGCTGGGTGGACAGATAGGCGAGTGGTTGGATAAATGCATGTATGGATGATAGAAGAGAAGTATCAGTAAGAGGGCTGTGGAAGCAGATGCTCCTCATTCTGACAGGCATTGTGTCCATAGGTCCCTGAGGATTCCAGGGTTCTGACACCGGATCCAGCTTCTCCCTGCCCATCACACAGAGAAGTGGGCACATGGATGAGTGTGTGGATAAAGGAACAAATGGACTAAAGGTGGGGAATGGGTAGATGGCCAATGGATGGTCAACAAATGATGGGTAGATAAATGAATGGATGGTTGGTATGTAGTCAGATGTGAATATGGGGACAAATGAAAGGATAGATAGACAATGGGTACGTGAATGGATGAGTGGACTAGTTTGAGAACCAAGAGTAGAACAAGGAAAGTGTACTTCAAGCCATGAATTCAGGGCAGACCAGCTCTGGGAGCAAAGCACAATCCAAGTTGAAGGTTCCTAAAATCCTGTTTGTATACTGGGGTCATGAGTACTGTACCCAAATGCATACACACACTAGGGCTATTTCACTGAATCCACACCTCCTGAGTCTGTCGGGTAAGCAGTGTATATTAAGGTGGATGTACAGGCACATGGATGGCCTGTGTCACAGAAGTCAGGAAGGCCCTGTCTCCACCTCAGGGCCCATCCCCATGACAGCCAAGCTCTTCACCTCCCTCTTACAGACAGTGCCAGTCCTGCCCTGGAGACCCACATACCACAGAATTTCTCAAGGGGGCTTTTACTAGTGCACCCTGGTGGCCCTCCCTGGCTGTAGTGACCAGGGAGAGGGAAATCACCAGCTGCAGGAAGATCTGGGTCCCACCCCTCTTTACAGGTGTCCATGGGTACCATGCTGCTTGCCCAGGGGACAGGCATCCCCAGGTAAGGGCTGGATATGGAAGAGGCTGCCCACCTGTCACTGTCAGCTGGGCTTCCGACCTACAAGAGCCCACTTGGAAAGTGACGGTTCCAGCATCTTCAAGGGTCACCTAGGAGGCAGAGAAGCTGCTTGGCCCTGCTGGTCTCATCCTGACCAGGAGGGAAAGCCCCTGCTCCAGCCTTGATGGGGACTCATCAGCTCCCCAGCCCCAGCCCCTCACAGATGACCTTCCTGGATGAAGCTTGAATTTCCCCTGGTGGAGGTGGACCTTCTCCATCCAGGGAAGGTCCCAGAGTCCCACCTTGTGCAGGGTGAGTGAGTGGAGAGTGCCCTGCTCCACAGTGATGTCGTTCATCTCATTGGCCTGCAAAGGCACTCCAGCCAAGGCCCAGCGGGCCTCCTGGCCAAAGGCTCTAGACAGCCGGCACTGGAAGTGGGCATCCTGGCCTTCGCTGAGTTGCACATTCTGCAGGGGCTCCAGGATGGTCACCTCAGGAGCTGGACATGGAGAGGCATGGGAATCAGCCTCCATGTCTGCATTCAGGATGCCCCGTTCAGCAGAGATCCTTCCAAGCCCACCCCAGTTCCTGACAATAAACCAAGGGTGGGTATTATCAGTTCCTCCCCAGCCCCGCCTCTGACCTCTTAAGATTCTGGAGATGACCAGGGGCCAGCTCTCCCAAGGACCTGGAGATGGGGAGTGAGCCCAACACTGGGGAGCTTCCCACAACCTCCCGTTCAATGCCTGACTCAGTCCTCAGCCAAGACTTCTCTGCCCTGACATTCCAGGGACACCAGGAAATGGCCTGGCCCTGATCTGCCTCCTCTCAGAGCCCAGCCTGGACATCCCCTCCCAGGCAGCAATGGAGGCAGTCAGCACCTCGCACAGTAAGCTGAGCAGAAGATGTGTGGCCGCCCACGTGGAAGGAGACGGTGCCAGCATCCTCAGGGGTCACACCCTTCAGCTGGAGGATGTGGGTGCGGCCGTCCTGGGTGGCCATCTCTGTCACTTCATTGTTCTGCAGTGGCAGCCCCTGGAGGCACCACTGTACATCTGTAGCCCCAGCCCGGGACACCTCACAGCTGAACTCCACGTCCTCATCAGCCTGTGCCTCGGTGTCCACCAGCCCTCGCACAATGGTCACCTTGGGCTCTAGGGGACAAGAAAAGCCCCTTTTCCAGCCCAGGCCATGCTCCTATGGCCTCGGCTCTGGGAAACCATCCTGGTCACAAACACCATTCTGCCACCCACACAGCCTCTTTCACCTCCTATGTTCACCGGCACCTGCCTTCCCGCAGACCAAGGGGCCAATCTGTTAGCAAGACAGCAGATGCCTGTCCTGCTCAACATTGCCACCTGCCCCATCTTTGCTATACCACCAAGTCAGGAAAGCAAGACCTGGAGGGGTATGGTTATGCCACCTGCCGATCAGAGATAGGCCGAGTAGCCATCAGGAATGTAGGCTTGGTGTGCCCTGCTTGCTAATGCTCCACACATGGAGAACAGCCACAGATAAGGGCAGGGACGAGGAAGCAGGCAGCCTGTGGCCTCAGGGCCAGGGCCACCTGCAGCACATCCCCGGGGACGCGGGATGGCAGGACAGCTCACCATTGACCTTCACGGAGGCCGAGGTCTTTTGGTCACCCGCTGCACATGCATACTCTCCGGTGTCCTTGGCCTCCAGGTCTCGGATAAGTAGTTCACACATGGCACCCTGGCGCCGCATCTCATACTTGAGGCCAGAACGCAGCTCCATACCCTCCTTGAGCCACCGCACTGGGGCCTCTGGCTCTACCTCGCTCAGCTGGCAGCACAGCCTGGCTGTGCCACCTGCCTCCTGCTCCACACTTTGCAGCCTGGTCTGGAACCTGGGCTCAGGGGCTGGGGCAGAAAAGGACTCTTCATGCGAGGCTCCCAGATACCCACCCCAGTGCACAAATCCTGTCAGCTCCCAGGACGATGGGGCAGACAGCTTACCTCGGACCTTGAGACACGCTGTGCTCTGCACATGGCCTGTATCACATGTGTAGTCACCTGAGTCCTCTGGCTCTGCCCTGCACACCTGCAGCTCAGCAGTCAAGCCATCCTGCAGCATTTGGTACTTGGCACAGGGGAAGAGCTGCAGGGCACCCTTGCGCCACTCCAGACTGGCACCTGCCCTGCTCAGCTCACAACGCAGGTGTGCCGTATCCCCCTCTGCTACCTCTTGGGCCTGTAGCTCACGCAGGAATCGCACAGGTGCCGCTGAAGAGGATGGGGGGGAGTATGAGGGCAGAAGAACCATGGACTTCTGTAGGGTGCAGCCAGGAGGAGCAGGGGACCCATGGCAGGGTGGGGAAGTGACTGAAGATCCCTGGAGTGGCTAGGGAGCTGGGGGTGCACATAGGACAACAATCTCAGGGTGGGGCTGCTAAGGCCACAGCAAGAGGGCAGAGGCCTCAGTGGCCCAGGCACAGGGATGCAGGGTACAGCCTCAGCTAGGACACTGCAGGTATCAGTAGGTGGGCAGCGCCCAGGTAAGTTCCATCCCACCACCAGAGCACTGGGTGCTTCAGAAAGGCTGCAGCCCAGGCTCCACAGCAATAGTGCCCACCTGTGACCGTGAGTGTGGCACTGGTGGCCTGGGACCCACAAGTGCAACTGTACTCGCCCGCATCCTCACGGAGCAGGTCCCGCAGCACCAGCTCTGCAGTGCAACCCCGCAGCCTTGGCTCCCGGCGCCTGTCAGCCTGCAGCTCCAGGCCACCCTTGCTCCAGACCACAGGGGCATCAGGGACTGACAGCACACACCTCAAGCTGGCTATGGAGCCCTCCTCGGCCTGGAGGCTCTGCAGTGGCTCCCGGAATACAACCTGGGGGGCTGCAGGCAGAGACAGCTTGAGACCCACATGCCTAGCCCAGGCGGTACCCCAGGACTGTAAGGGAATCACAAGTCTGGGTGGGCCTCCAGGAGAGGCAAGGAGCAGGGACTACATGGCCAGGACTTCTCTGGAAACCACCAGAAACTCAGCCCCACCAAGGGCTGTGTTCCCAACATCTGGGGCAGGAATCCCCTTGGACCACTCAGGGTAGGTCTTGTCCTCCAAATCCCTATCAAGGACATGGCCTTGCTATTCCCAGGCTCTGAGACAGGGCTATGTCCCTCATATTTCAGGCAAGGCTGAGTCCCCTCCTGGGCCAGATCTGAGGGCATGGCCAAGACCTGTGGTCTCCAGAGAAAGCAGGGATACATCCTTCAGAATCCTAGATAGGGGTCCATGCCCCAGGGCACAAGGTGTGGCAGGTGCTGATTCCCTACTGGACACACGGGCATCAGGACCACCTCCCACCTGTATCACCGTCAGCAACAAGACAAGCATCCTGGGTGAGGGTGGCATGCAGAGCCACAGAGAGAGGCAGGATGGGCGGACTGCAGAGCACAAAGCGGAGGTTGGTACCCATCACACCTGTCTTGGTGAGGTCCCCCTGGGGAAACTGGGTCAGACACCTTGACACAGGCATTGCAAAAACAAAAGAAAAGCAGGGTGGAGAAGCACTGGAGACAAAAGGGAAAGAACCATGGGAAGAGCCAGAGTGGATGAGGGCTCGATACGAAGCAGGGGGAGGCTCCCAAACACACCACAGAAGGACAGAGGGACATTACCCTTGATGGTCAGTGTGGCCGAGGTCTTCTCTTGCCCACACATGCACGAGTACTCCCCAGTATCTGCCACGGCCAGGCCACGGATCTGCAGCTCACACACGGCCCCGGCCTGTCTCACCCTGTATCTGTCCCCATCTCTCAGGGTCACTGTCCCTTTCTTCCACTCCACAGGGGCCTCTTTGCTCAGCACACACCTCAGTGTGGCTGTGGCCCCTTCCGTGGCCTCCTGGCTCTTCACATCTTCTATGAACCTGGCAGGCAGGGCTGGGAAGCACCAAGCAACGACTCAGATATGGGACAGGCTGGAAGTCTCAAGCCATCCCAAGCCCACCAAGACATCAACACACAGGCACTACACACTACCGGAGGACCACTTGTGAGCAGGTGTGTGCACACAGGAGGGACGGTGTTGGAGGAACAGAGTACACAGTGGTGTGGACAATGACATGAGAACATCCCCTGGACGAGGACAAGGGACAGTAGGACACGCCCAGCTGACCCAAGGAGAAGACAAATGGTCACAGGATTGCTGCAGGAGTCGTCACACCGAAGACAGAAAGTGTTGACGACAGAGTACACACACCAGGCCACACATTCATGGTCTTTACCCCTGACAGTCAACGTGGCATGTGTGGCCGTCTCCTGCCCACACATGCATGAATACTCCCCGGCGTCTGCCACGGCCAGGCCACGGATCTGCAGCTCACACATGGCCCCAGCCTGTCTCAGCCTGTATCTGTCCCCATCTCTGAGGGCCACTGTCCCTTTCTTCCACTCCACAGGGGCCTCTTTGCTCAGCACACACCGCAGCGTGGCCGTGGCCCCTTCCGTGGCCTCTGCATTCCTCAGACCTTCTGTGAACTTGGCAGGCAGGGCTGGGAGAGGTCAGAAAAGGGTGAGCACATTCACACCTGAGCACATGACGAAGATGGAGCCAGACACCACAGAGGAGACACAAGAAACATGCCACTGTCTACACATGCTGAGCAAATGCTGTGGACCATGCCTTCCCTCAGCCTAGTCAGTGTGCATGTCACACAGAACCAGGACACAAGGCAGCGATGACAGAGACATCATGGATGGGAGGACACAATGTGATGAAACCGTAATATAAATGGGAGTGGAAAGGAAAGAGGCATTGGAGGCCAACAAACACAAGTCCACATCGGGGCGAGTATTTACCCCTGACGGTCAGCGTGGCCGAGGTCCTCTCCTGCCCACACACGCATGAATACTCCCCGGCGTCTGCCACAGCCAGGCCATGGATCTGCAGCTCACACACGGCCCCGGTCTGTCTCAGCCTGTGTCTGTCCCCATCTCTCAGGGTCTCTGTCCCTTTCTTCCACTCCACAGGGGCCTCTTTGCTCAGCACACACCGCAGTGTGGCTGTGGCCCCTTCCCTGGCCTCCTGGCTCTTCACATCTTCTATGAACCTGGCTGGCAGGGCTGGGAAGCACCAAGCAACGACTCAGATATGGGACGGGCTGGAAGTCTCAAGCCATCCCAAGCCCACCAAGACATCAACACACAGGCACTACACACTACCGGAGGACCACTTGTGAGCAGGTGTGTGCACACAGGAGGGACGGTGTTGGAGGAA
>PVJX010003105.1:0-114509 GCA_004027295.1 Dolichotis patagonum
AAAGGCTCAATTTCCAATGAGGTCAAATTCAGAGGACACAATTCAATCCATAAGGGCATAGTTTAAGCGGACAGTGAGAGACAACCATGTCAGCCTTCTTCCTCTCTTGCACTGAATACCCTAGACCTGGCAGGGTTCTCATGTGTGCTCCCTGGAGCTGGGAGCTCCTGCCATTGAGCATACCCAGTTCTTGTTTATAGCAACAGCTTCTGGCTTCCAAATAGCACTGACAGGGCACATCTGATAAGTGCTGGACAGCCCCTACTTTCTGTGCCTGGCTCCCTGTTGAGCCTATCCTATGTGGCTGAGACATGCTCACCTCCACAAAAACTGCCCTCTGCTGGAGATTCCCTTGTCCCTACTCTTCTAGCCGCCATAAACCAGCTCCAGCTGACGCCAAAGACTGCAGGCTTGTGTGCACACAGTCCGGGACCACAACACCTTTGGTCACCCATAAGTTTGTCCTCCCCTCCCCAGGTGTGGCCCGGCAACACCTAAGTTAAGATGTACAGAGGCCCCCTCACCTCCCTGTACACCCCCTCCAGCAGCCCCTTTGTCAGGCACCCCAGCTTTGTACAGAATGCTGGGATAAGAGCAACAGAATGGCTGGCCGGGTCACAAGGCCCGTAACCCACTACAGGCAACCCCAAACATGCCCTGTCCTTTCTTGCCAGGAGCTATGGGGTTCCAGAACAGAACACAGAATTCTACACAGAAAGATCCATTAGCCAGGTTCCGGGCCGCAGCATACCTTTAATTCCAGCACTTAGGGAAGCTAAGGTAAGAGAGGTTTTAAGTTCAAACCCAGCCTGGGCAACTTAGAAACTTAGTAAGAACTTATCTCAAAATTAATAAATAAATAAGGTCTGGGGATGTAACTCCGTGTAAATGTCTTGAGTTCAGTTTCCAGCACCCCTGCCCCAAAAAAGATCCATTAATTCATCTGGCACCTTCTCCACAGCAAGCCGGCCCAGCCTTCAACAGCTGTGCCACACACGCACTCCGCGCGCGCTATGTATTTCCCCTGGGCGCAGTCCGGGGAAGGTGAGAGGTGACACATGCTAAAATAAAGGTCAAAGTCCTCGCCACAATCCTGCTGTGCAAATGAGCTCCTAGGTGAACATCGGTCGGTAAACAAAACTATATTCGATGAGCACGAGCTTGGGTGCATTCGCAAAAGTGAAACTGCCTCGGTGCTATCCGCGGAATCTGCGCCTCGCTGGCACCAAGCAGCCCACAAAGTTCCACAAAGTCCTCGGGATCCCCGCCCGCGGTTACCTGTGGTCCGAAGCTTGGCCGGAGCTGGGGCGCCACCTGCCGGCCACGCTGAGCAGCGGCAGCGGGAACTTCGGCGTGTGTCCCAGGCCAGACTTCTTTGCAGCAGGCGGGGTCTCAGCGTACTCCCTAAACCCGCGGGCACCTAACACCGCAGCTGGCGACTTCGGGGCCCGTTCCTGGGGCTGGGTTTGGCCTGTGCAGTAAGAGCATGGAGTCCGGCCGCTGTTGTTCAGAGGGCCTGTCTGCGCCTCGGACGCAGACACCTCGCTCCCGTGCGCCCTAGAAGGACAGACGGCTTTGAGCGGACGCTGCCGAGGCGGTGGCGCGATGAAGGGAGGAGCCTGTCCCGGTCCCGGCCGGTGGGTGGCTGGGAGGAAGGAGTAGGTGGAGCCTGGGGCGGGGCGGCTCCGAGCTCTCCCTCGCTCCCCTGCCGGCCCAGCTCACCTCTCGTCTGGGGACATGACCGGTACGCCCGCTACTGCCGCTGCCGCCAGGGATGGCGAGGGCCCCCTGCGCTCCCCGCCCTGCAGTCCGAGCTACGATCTCACGGGCAAGGTGGGTGGGCGCTGCGCCCAGGGCTAGGGTCTCCATGCCGGTTCTGAGGGACACCCCTCTTCGCGTCCTCTCCGGCACACGCCCCTCTCTGGCTGCATCTAAATTGGGCTCTGCCCTTCCCCAGGCAGCCAGGTTCCCCAGAGCGAGGTAGGGAAGCTCAAGATGTAGCCCTGGGCCCCACTCAGCCTCTAGGAATGTGGGCTGCCGTGGGGGACACGGGGCAAGGAAGATCGACGGGACTGAGTAATTTCCTACCCTGCTGACCTCACCCCATTTTCTTCTGCCACCCTTTGGCCCACAAGAGCCTCAGGAACCCCTTGGCTTTGGGTAGGGGTTAAAGTCACTGTTTGCCGGGGCACAGGCTAGAAAGAGCTAGGAAATGGGGGGGGGGGTAGACTCCAAGGGTGCTGCCTGTCTGTGGAACAACTCAAGTGCCCCCCTTTTTTTTTGGCCAACCTCTCATCTATGTTCAAGGCCTTAGGTTTGAAACTCTTTAGGTCCCCAGCCAGTGGTTCCAAGTCCTGCCACCTTTCCTGCCAGGTCTCCAGAAATCACCCCTTCTTCCCAGCAGCAGAACAGGCCCCTCTTTCCAGGAGGCTATTGCTAACCATTTTGCAGGCCCAGGAATTTTTAGAACCTGAGAAAGATCTCAGCAATTGTCTCCATCTCCCCCACCTGGGAAAGCTGCAAGGCCACTCTCTAGGGCATGTTTGATGGGTGCCCTATATGGAAGCAGGTGGGGACAGCATGGACACTAGCTTGTCTCCCCCACTATGTGTGTCCTTGGAGTAAGCAAGTACAAGAATGCTGAAAGAAGCCAGGCGTGATGGTGCACGCCTGTGATGCCAGCAGTCGGGAGGCTGAGGCAGGAGTATGGCTGGAAGCTGGAGGCCGCCTGTGCTTCATAATGAGTTCACTGCCAGCCTGAACTGCATAGTGAGACCCTGTGTCACAAGATAAAAAATGCTGAAAGAGATGCTGAGTTCACACTCTTCCTCTGCAGGTTGGGGGAGAAATGAGAGGACTGAATCTTGTCATGTTGCCTTGCAGGACACCTGCCTTTCTGTCCCCTAGTTCCTCCCCCACACCAGATCTCACTCTCACTGGAAGCACTGGGCCTCCACCCCAGAGTGTCAGGGGAAGCTACTGTGCCAGCCACCCACCAAAGCCGTTGAGATAGGCATCCTGTGTGGGCTTGTGGCAGGAAATGGGCCTCTGATCTCTCAGAGGACGGGGAGCTACAGATGGCCAGCCCCCAGGCTGATGAGGACCTCCAGACCTCGTTGCCCTACAAGCCAGCTGAGCTGTTTGCCTACAGCTGGGAGGCCAAGCAGCTGTTTGTGTTTGGTAGACAAGCCTGGCTGTGTGATTGGCTGCATCATTTGCCTGAGGCAGCTGTGATCCTACAGCACACAGGCATTGGCCCTGCCTCCCTCCCTCTGTCTCAGGCTGGGACCTAGCCTCTATCTGTCCCCTAGCCAGGTGGCATCTGCAAGAGAGTGCACTCCCCCTTATACCCTACACACCCCCTCCCCACACACACATGCCCTCCCCTACGCCTGCCTCAGGGGACAGAGTCTGGGAGGAGCCTGGCCTGGTAGGAGCTCCTTGAAGAGATGGGGCTCCTAGGCAGGCAGTACCTACTCACGGGCCACTCTTCTCTGAGTCCAGAGGCTCCATGCCACATTGCCCTAGCCACTGACAGATTCTAGAATAGAACAGCCTCCAAGAAATGATCCCTCCTCTCTATCTACTGTGGAGGCCATGCCACAGGCTGAGAAATCTTTCCCCAGTCACAGAGTAGACCACTTATAAGCCTTATGCCCCTTCTGCTCAGCCCCTGTCTACAAAGTTAGCTAATCCTGGTACACTGCAACCATGGCACAAAAGCTGCTGGCTCTGCAGTCAGATTCAGAGCCTCAAAAATCACCCCAACCTACTCCCTGCTGTACCCACTGAACAGTCTACCAGGCAGTTGGGGCTCCTGTTCTCTGGGAATGAGGAATGGCTAAGTGATGAGCTCGCCTGCCCCACTCCTACAGATTCTCTGGAGAAGCAGCACAGGGCAGTAAAGGGGAGGTCCTTCGCCACCCCCATACCCCTCCCTCGAGCTGCTGCCCTCCTTACCTTGGGCAACCATAGGAGGGCTGATTTGTGACATTTGCCCCACGTGTGGGAAGTTTCTGCCAAGAAAACTTCAATCCCCCCATCACAGTATAAATTTCAACTTTCCCTCATTCATGTGACCCTTTTGTAAACAAATGCTATGACTCAAAATGAAACCCATACAAGAGTACTTTCAGAGTATGCTTGTGCTGGCACCTGCCCTACCCCCACATGTCTTTGTAGGCTCCCTTGGGTGGGGATCCTGTCTGAGATTTTTTCCCTTTCTCAGCCCTGAAGCCCCACCCATACGTAGACACCTGAGTGGTAAACACACAGAAGGATGGAATCACTGCACCATGCAGTGATGCATAAAGGTGGTTAGAGTCACATGTAGCCATGGTCACTCAAATATGAGGCTCTCAGGGGTCCCTGAGGACATTTAGAGGTCTCAACATGGGCTTCTAAGACAAGAACAGGAGGGTGAGGAGAGCCAAGAATCTTGGAGAAGAAGGGAGGAGACAGCTGCAGGCTCCCCAGACAAAGGGGTCATGAGGTGCTGTGGACGTCTTTCCCGTCTGGCCATCTCCCCTCTTCAGCTCTTCTTCCCAGGTTCTCTCTCCCTAGAACCCCAGAAGCCCCTTTCATACCCCAGTGCCCATTAACTGCCTTTGCCCCGTCTCCTAGGTGATGCTTCTGGGAGACTCAGGTGTCGGCAAAACCTGTTTCCTGATCCAATTCAAAGACGGGGCCTTCCTGTCCGGGACCTTCATAGCCACGGTCGGCATAGACTTCAGGGTGAGGTGGCTGTAGGTTCCTCCTCCAAGCAGTGAGCTGGGCTGTGGCAGCTGGGGTTCAGGGGAGCTGTCCTCTCCTGGCGTCTGAGAACTCCTCTGTCTCGCTCGCTGCCTGGAGGCCAGCAGGGCAGTGCCCCTGGGAAGCACAGAGGTGGTCAGGTTGGAGAAGCCTCAGCAAGGTTGGTGCCTTGTCCAGCTACAGGACATGAAAGTCAAGCCCAGGTCTTCCTGTCCTCTGCTGCTGGCTGGGGGAGGCAGGCAGAGGGAGTGCTCCAGAGAACAGAGCATCCTACTGTGTTCACTGAGTGTCTTGGCCCTGCAGGACCCTTACTCATAGCCCTATGGGCCATGCTCCTGTGACCAGGCCTCCAAGGTCAGTGAGTCTCCAGGAGTTGCCCTACACTGGGCTTAGTCGCTGGCCTGGCCAGGTGGGGACACAGCAGCTGGACAGGCCCCTCCCTCTGCCTTGGAGGACTGCCTCTTCACAAATCTGCCTCAGAGCTGCTGAGTAACCCAAACCAGAGGGTCCAGGAAAGGGGGTGCCCTGCTCCACACAGAAGCCTGGTTCTGCTTCCAAGGGGGGCAGACACTGCAGCTGCATTAGGGTAGCTAGAGGAAGGCGTCCTGAGGGTCCAGGCCCTAAGGGTTGTGGAATACTGGTGGGTTCTTTCCCCGTCTTCCCCCTCCCCTCCCCTTTCTTTTTCTCCTTTCCTTCCCCCTCCCCATAATGTAGATAGGAGCCAGAGTCTTTGCACTAAACTATATCCCCAACCCCACCTTTTTTTTTTCTTTTTTGAGATAAAGTCTTGCTAAATTGCCGTGCTGGGCTCAAACTTTCACTCCTTCTGCCTCAGCCTCCCAGAGTGCTGGGATTAACAGACTTGTGTGCCACCGTGCTCAGATCAGGCACTTCATCTCCAAAGGCTTGGTGACAACCATGGAGCTGAGCTCTGGGACTGGGGCACCACTGGACAATGCCTGACAGCTTCTCAGGCTTCCCTTCCCTGCTGTGTTGTAAGAAGAGAGAGGGGCTCCCGGAAGAGGGGACTCTATAGCACAGGTGTCTGGGACAGGGCTCCCACAGCCCTGATGGGAGTGACCTGGCTGAAGGACCCTGTGGCTTGCCACACCCCCTGTAGGCCTAAAGGGACCAGGACAAGATGTGGGCAGAGTCTATTCTGCCCTGCCCACCCTCTGCCATTTTCTCTTTCAGAACAAAGTGGTGACAGTGGATGGTGCCAGGGTGAAGCTCCAGGTGAGCCAGGAGGCTGGGGTGGGGAGGAAGGATGCAGGAGCCTGCCTAGCTCCTCACAGTGAACCACAGGAGGCCTTCAGCCCTGCCCTCAACCTGGGGTAATTTCCTGTGGGGCCCACTAGAAGAAACAGCTTTTGTTTCTTTGATGTCTGTAGAGAGGCAGCTCAAAAATGCCTTTGGAGGAGTTTCGCCTCCCCGCTTCCATCATGTTTCCTGGGCTTCCATTGCTGGGGGGGCTAGCGCCCCACCCCAGGTTGGAGGAGAGCAGACAGCATGAAAGGGTTAAGAAGCTACTAACTACCACTGTCCAGATGTCAGCACATCTAAATTGCCCAGGAGAACCTAGAAGGAAACAGACCCCTGCCCGCAGATACATTCACTCCTCAGTGCGGCCCTCCTGCCAACAGTCTCTAGATCCTGCCCCCTTCCAGCCTCCCCTCTGTCCCTTCGTAGATCTGGGACACCGCAGGGCAGGAGCGCTTCCGCAGTGTCACCCACGCCTACTACAGAGACGCCCAGGGTAAGGCTCTGCACCAGTTAGCCCCTCCCCAACTCCTCTGTAGCACCAGTGTTCCTGCTCTGAACCCCTCTGTCTCTCTCTTTCACCCTCCAGCCTTGCTCCTGCTGTATGACATCACCAACAAATCTTCCTTCGACAACATCAGGGTAAGCCCCCCACCCCCGCCCCAGGCATCGTCTCACCCATAAGCAGCCAAGGCAGGGCCTAGGCAGGCGATTGCTTCCTGCCCTGGGAATGAGGCACCACTTGTCAAGAAGCACCTAGCTGGGACCAGCCATCTGATTGTCACTTGGGCACGGAAACCAGGCAGGCTGTTGTGCCCCCATGTTGCCTGTGTAGCCCTGACTGTGATTCAGGGGTGTGTTTTCATATCAGAGAATTCAGAGTAGCCCCAGCACTACTCTGGACAGAGAAAGCCTACAAGTACCTCCAACCTTAGATACAGTGTTAGCTGACAGTGTGTCCTCACAACCAACCCATTAGAGAACAGAGACATTCAGAGAATTCAGTAAATATAAACATTAAGCTGGGCATGATGGTGCATGCCTATAATGCCAGCTAGGGAGGCTGAGGCAGGAGATTGCAAATGGGGCAACTTTGCAAGACTGTCTCAAAATCCAATTGCAAAAAGGGCTGGGGATATAGCTCAGTAGTAGAGCACTTGCCTCAGGTTGGATTCTTTAGCAATACAATACATAAACAAAGGTAAACAGTGACGCTGTGCACAACACTGTTAAGGTTTCAGGATCCCCTCGATGTCCAGGACAGTATACTGAAGGACAAATACGAAAGACACAAAAAGAATGGAAAATCCGCTGTCATACCTTCAACCCCTTGTTCATGGCAGATGTCATTAATCAATCACAGTACTTCTGGTGACTGAGCCTTGTGTAGTCTTAGAATCCTCAACAGGTCACACTAGGAGGGTGGCCGCCTGGGCCTCAGCCTCAGCTTGGCTCAGCTCGACCTCTCCCTCAGGCGTGGCTCACTGAGATTCACGAGTATGCCCAGAGGGATGTGGTGATCGTGCTGCTAGGCAACAAGGTGAGTGGCCCTGCCCTTCCCCCACACCCCGTTGCTGGGCATTAGCTCCACCCAACCCCATACCACCCAAGAAAAGCTTTCTAGACACCCTTCCATACAGGACCCTCTGGTCTCCACTTCAGGAGTCAGACACATCCTAAGGGATCCCAGTGCCCTCTTAAAGCTTGGGAAATGGCCCCTCCCAGGGAAGATCCACGTGCCACCCCACATTAGATCATAGGGAGCAGGGTCAGGATCAGGGACTAATCAAGAAGGGTTAGCTGCCACTGCTGTCACCACCCACTGGCCCCAAGGCTAGGTCACCACACCTTGGCCAACAAGAGCTACCCACTGAATCTGGCCCCCAGCCAATCACAGCCGCCCACAGTCCCTCAGGCCACCAGCAGAGGGCAGGCAGTGCATGCTCCTGGGGGCAAAAGATGGGCCAGCTTGGGTTAAGGCTTTCTCCCCCAGTGACCCGCATGGGCTTGACAGGCGGATGTGAGCAGCGCAAGAGTGATCCGTCGGGAGGATGGAGAGACTCTGGCCAGGGTAAGTGACTGCCAGGAAGGTGGGATACATGGTAGGGCAGCCAGAAGCTGGCCCTGAGGATACTCTCTCCCGGGCAGGAATACGGCGTTCCCTTCATGGAGACCAGCGCCAAGACGGGCATGAACGTGGAGTTAGCCTTCCTGGCCATTGCCAAGTGAGAGCTGAGCAGGAACGGGACGGAGCAGGAGCAGGAACAGGGCACAGAGGCACTGGGGAATTCAGCAGGGCCAAGCTCCTAGGCCAACATGCATTCTGCATTCTTAGCTCCATTTGCCCCCCCCACCCCCAACCATGGGAATGGGGGTGGGCATACTCGGTGCACCCCACCCCACCCAGGCCATCGCTATTGCTCTTCCAGGGAGCTGAAACACCGGGCAGGGCAGCACACTAAGGAGCCCAGTTTCCAGATCCGAGATTATGTGGAATCCCAGAAGAAACGCTCCAGCTGCTGCTCCTTTGTGTGACTCCCGAGGGGCTAAGAAGAGATCCAACAGGCCCTCAGGATATAGCTGTCTCCCCAACACAGGCTTGTTTGGAGAGGCTGAGCCAAGGAGAGAAGTCAAGAGGTCCAGTACACAGCCCTTTCACCCAGGCAGCTGTCTCTAAGGTCCCAGCCTTCTTCCTGTAGCTTCCTGTATCCTGGGGAAAGGCTAAATATTTTATCTCATTTTATCTTAATGATACATAATTTAATACCAAAACACGAAAAAAGAAAAAGGCAACAGAATGCCCAGAAAACTGAGAAAGGGACCTGGCAGTCCTTTTGCCTTCTTGAGCTTAGGACTATGACCTGAAAGGCTGGGTGGGCCCCCTTCTAGCAACACAGGTGGTATTGCCCCAGCTTGGTGTCAGGGGACAGAGACACTGTCACCCCTGTGCGAGCTGCTAGTGAACCCCCCTCACCATCCTCACTTCACCTGGAAAGGCTAAACAGCCCTGGCCTTCACTTCTTTCAGCTCTCCAGGGCAAGATACTCTTCCCCAGTAAATTTCACTGGGAGTTTAGACTGAAGTTTAGGGAAAGACAGTAGTTGTATAGATTGGGAGGGGCCAGCTTACTGGGGCAGGAACAGAATAGTAGAGATGAGTCTATCCTCCAGCTGCTTGCGGCCCTCTGATCCCTTTCTGGAGATGTGCCACCTCCCCTCCAGCATACAAGCACCCCAGGGCACCTACAAACCTTGGTTCCAGTTCCCTGGGACCTCAGATCCCTGAGGGACCCTCCCCACTTTACTATCTCAGCTGCCTTTCTGCTTGTGTCCATAGACAAGGTCAGTTAGGAAAGGTTTTTCTTCCCTTTCCAATACTTTGGAGGCTGAGCAACCCCACAGCTACTTCTTCAGGCAAGCAGAGGTACTTAGCTTCCCTGGGTTAAAAGCCAGACAAAGAGAAATTCCAGGATCCTAGACAAAGTGAGAAGCGTAATGAGCAAACCTGCACTCCCAAGACTATCTCCCCAAACCTAAGCTCTCGCTCCAACCCAACTACCATTTGCTTTGCTTTAACTTATCGAACACCAGGGTAAACACTGCTTTATCTCCAAACTTACTGAGACAGGTGAGGGAGTGGGAAATCATTGGTTTCTGGGCGAACCAGTGCAGACAGTACAAAATAGGGACAAGTGGGTACTCCTAGAGTAAGGAGACAGGCAGCAAAGAGTGAGTTCTTGTAGGCCCTGGGTCACATTGCTCCCAAAGCCCTCACCTCAGTCCTTGGAAAATGAACCAGAGACCTGCCTGCAGGTTAGGACCTCCAGGCACCTCCCTCCAGCCCTGCAGGCCAGGGGTAGGAAAGAAGTAAGCAAGACACATTTATGAGGCTGCTGCATTTGCTTTCAAGGCAGGAATCTTGGTCTCTGAGCTCCCACTTGTGCTGATAAGATAAAGAAGCTCCTCATAGCCTCTCCCAGGTGGAGCAGGGAGAGGCCTGACCTCACAGGTCTCTTTTGGGACCACGGGCAGGTTGCAAAAGATCCGGGCCCCCAGGAAGCTCTAGGCTCCTATCATTTGTGTTTTCACAATTAAATAGCAATATTTTGGAAAGTACACCCGGTCTACTGTTTGATTGAAGTGGGCAGGGGAGGAGGGATGTCAAAAGGATTATTATTGCATGATAGGGCGACTGTTGTTGACTGCCAAAATCATTCAGCTCTTCATCCTTCAGTGTCCTCAAAGGGTCACATCGCCCTTAAAGGACTGCCCCCTTCTGAGACCAGCCTATCTGGCAGGAGAGAACCAGAAGGCTTATCTTACCTTCCTAATCATTTTTCTTTCCCTGTTGAAAAAAGCCAAGGTTCTTTTCCTTGGGAAGCGCACCCTGAGACTGATAACTGCCTCTCTTCCCTAAGGAAACGCTAACGCCAGTGCCCTAAGTGTGCCCCAGGCTCTCCGCTGAGCCCTCGGGCCTTCCCAACTGGGATAAAAGCCCGTGATCCACACGCAGGTCTTGGGACCGCGCAAAGTGACTCTACAAACGGAAACACTGTTATTCAAACAACCCCATTGTGTCCAAGGAGCACCTCCCGTGCAGTTCTTAAGACTGTCGGCCCTTGAGGCCCCTGTTCAGGGGCGGTCTCCCCGGCAACAGTCGCTACCCACTAAAGGAGCTGTACACCAGGCATTGGCTAAAGCCTGTTAAGACGTGAGGGTCTTCTGCCAGGTTCTGGCTCTATTTAACACCCACCACCCCCCAACAGCCCGTAAACCAGACAGCGGCCTGCGATCCCCGCCCAATACCTGGAACTCGCTTGGCCCCGCCCCGCCCGACTCAACACCAGCACTTGGTAACAAACACTTCCACTTCCTGAGCCCTCTTTCTTAGTCCGCAGCGGGGCGCCGAGCCCAGTATAGGCTCCGCCCCCGAGCCTTTCCATTGGCTCTCACCGTTCACCCGGCCCGAACGCCCCTGCCTGTGGCCCCTGATTGGCCCGTGGTGGTCCACACCCTCGACGCGGTCCCGCCTCCGGCTTTTGAGGCCGGCGGGTTTCTGGAACGCTCAGTGGCCGCGCGGGGCTAGAACTGGTCCGCGTACGGCAGTCCCGTCTTGGCGCTTCGCAGCCGGCGTTCCCGGGGCACCTGTGCTCTCTGCCGGCGCGGGGATTCCTGCCGCGTTCTTTCCCGCGTCCTCCACCCCCGGTTCGTAGGGCAAGGAGAAAGGCTGGGCCGTCGCGTCCCGGACCCTCGACGGGATCCCGCTGCGCACCACTGAGCCGTCGCAGGGTGAGATGAGCGCGGAAGTGGCGGCTGGGGCTCCCCTACCCCGGCTCTGCTGCCTGGAGAAGGGTCCGAACGGCTACGGCTTCCACCTGCACGGGGAGAAGGGCAAGGTGGGGCAGTTCATCCGGCTGGTGGAGCCCGGCTCTCCGGCCGAGAAGGCGGGGCTGCTGGCCGGGGACCGGCTGGTGGGGGTGAACGGCGAGAATGTGGAGAAGGAGACCCACCAACAGGTGGTGAGCCGCATCCGCGCGTCGCCCAACGCCGTGCGCCTGCTGGTAGTCGATCCCGAGACCGACGAGCAGCTGAAGAAGCTCGGCGTCCAGGTCGGGGAGGAGCTGCTGCGCGCCCAGGAAGAGCCCGGGCAGGCCGGGCCGTCGGCCGCCAACGACGCTCAGACTGACGGAGACGATAATGAGCGGCGCGAGGCCGAAAAGAGCCGCTCAGAGCAGGTAGGTGGGAGCCGGGGCCGGGTTGGGGGATCGCAGAGAGACCGTGGTGCCCCAGACGCCTCTTCTGAAATTCGAGCCTCATAGGAGAGGGAGCCTCTTCCGCCTGCCGACCCGGCGCCCTGGCGGTTCCTGGACAGGCCTGGGGCCAGGTCCCGGGACCCCATCTTCCTTCCCAACCTTGTTTATTGACCTTTGGGAGAGCAGTGCAAGGAAGCCTGGCCCCCTCTCCTTGGGCTTTAGTCCCGCAGAACCCCCAAACTCGCTCCTCCTAGGAGGGTGGGCTCTCTCCGGGGTCCCTACTGCTCGAAGCTAGGTAAAGAGAAGGACCTCTCCACCCCCGAGTGTCAGCTTCCTCCACCGCCCCTGTGGGTGGTAACTGAAGTTGGGGCGAAGGCGAGTGCCTCGCGACTTCAGAAGATAACTATCTTCTGTGGGGAACCCTCGGAGTGAGTATGGGTCGGATCCTGGGAGGTTTGCCCGCATCTCCCGCAGCCCCTTGGTGTGTGTATCATTAACTTCCCCCGCGCTGAACTTCAGCCTCCTGAAATCCACTGTGACTTCTAAGAAAAGAGAGAAAGCCCCAAGGTCTCTCTGAGCGACGTGTGGGGGTGGGGTGCTGGGAAGAGAAGCAGAGGAGTCTTGGGGGTGGCGGCTCTGCCACCCAGGAGGATTTATGATTCTCAGGAATGTGAGGAGTAAGCACTAGTTTGTATCAGGGAGGAGGAGGAGGAGGAACGTTGGGGGAGGGAGTAGGCATGTGGCCAGGCAGCAGGCAGCAGAGCCCACCGCGGCCAGGTGGTCTCGCCCTGGCGTTGTTGCGTCCTCCAGTGCCTGGATACCAAGCGGTCTCGGTGCCTTTGCCGGCGTTTGGTCTTTCCTCCAAACAGGCCCAGTTCGGATCAGCTGCAGGAGGGGCAGCCGGCAAAACAGGAGCTGTTGTGCTGAGCCTCTGTCCCCAGAGAGCAAGGGAGGGCTGGATGCAGAGTGTGGAGCTGAGTGAGCAAGGCCTTTTAAATTTCTCTACCCAGTGGCAGCTTGTGGAGGGCTGTCTGTGGGGCCAGGAGGGTCCTCTTTGGATAGAGAAAGGGCAGAGTTGAGCATTAAAATAGAGGGGAAGACCGAGGACCAACTGGTTTGATGAAAGTGAGGTCACCAGTGGCCCTGTCCAGCCAGAGCCAGGTACTGGCAATGCCAGAGTCACTACGCTCCCACTTCCTTCCGCTGCCAACTTGGCATCGTTAAGCAGTGGGAAAGAAGTTGGAGCACCCCTGGCCCAGAGTTGACCCTGGGGAATTGGAACCTGTGACCTCTGTTCCCAGGCATTAACCCAGTTTGAACTTTGAGCTGAGTCCATCGATTTGTCCATTCTCTCTCTCTTTTTTTTTCCTCCTTTGGACTTTGGCACCCGTACAATATCCCCATCACCAACACCAAGTTACAGTTGTGTTCAGCTCCTCCCTTTACCCTTTTAGTTCTGCTGCTGGATGCCAGAAGACCTGGGAGAGGTTAATGTAGAGAGATGGCAGCACACACACTTCGCCATGCCATCCAAAACGGCACTCCTGCTTTAGGGGAGCCCAGAGTCAGGTTCCCCCAGATGGTGGGGTGACCCAGGCATTTGTGTGTGTTCATTGGGCCAGAGACAGGAACACCATCACCACACAAGTGAGGCATTCTCTGAGATTTGATTCTCCCATCCATAAAATGGGGGCATTAGACAATGAGATGCTTGGCTTTTCTAGAATTTTAGAAATAATGAGAGTACTGGTACTCCTTCTAGATGCTATGTTGGGTTAGGCATTTGGATCCCAGGTCTGGTCAACCAACTCCTTCAGATTTATTCATAGCCAATCGACAGTGCTAAGCCTCTAGAAGAAGATTACCATATTCTGATATAGTGAGCTTGCAAGTGACCCACCCTGATACCACAAAAAATGTTCATAAACATTGTGTTATCTTTTTTCAAAAATGCATTCCAGAGCCGAGCGTGGTGATACACGTCTGTAATCCCAGCCCTCAAGAAATTGAGGCAGGAGGATCACCACAAATTCAAGGCCACTCTGGGTAGCATAGTAAGTTCAAGGCCAGCCTAAACCACATAGTGAGACCTAGTCTCAAAATAAATAAGTTAAATAAAATAAAACACGTTTCTTTCTTAAGGCATCTATTGAGATTTGCTAATTAGTTTCAGCCAGAATTTATTTGTAGATTGTAGCTGTTCCAGTTTCTTGATCAGTGCTCATAAATAAAGCAGGTAGGTGTGGAAAGGTGCTGGGCAGAGATTGCTTGGTTGGGTGGCATCTTGTCAGGGGGACCAGCCCAGGTCAGGAGTGGGCAGGAAGAATGTGAGAGGTCCCTGGAACACTGGCCATTCCTGCTGGCCTGTCTAGGCCCAAGGAGGTAAAGGTGGCCTTCCCACCTGCCCCAGCAGTTTTGAGGACAAGGAGAAACAGAAATGACCTGCCCTGCTGTTTGCCTGCTTAAAGCTGTCTTCCCAACCCCCATCAGTATAGGAAGAGGCCTAAACCCTTGAGTTTGGGACTAAAGCAAGGGTTGGGCAGGTCTGAACCAGCTGAGCTGCACTGGCTGGGCTGTCTCGGCCAAGTTATTTCACTTCCCTGTGCTTCCATTTTCTCTTGTGTAAGTTGAGGCTGAGGGCAGTGACCTCACAGGGTTGTTAGGGTTACAGGCCCAGTGCTCAGAAGTACTCAGTAGGCACTGTTTAATAGTTACCTGCTGTTCCATGCCCTTCTCCATCTGGCAGCTCTTACTGATCCCCTAAACCACCCCAAAGATCCAAATTCCCTTTTGGCCTCTGAGCCATACCACCCTCATATCCCTGAGTCTGGGAATCCTCTGTTTGCTTCTGCATGCAACAGGCTTACTCTCCAAGACCACTTGGTTCCGTGGAATCTTTCCCCGATCCCAGAGGCAGAGGCGGCTTTTCCATCCCTCCTGTTCTTTGTCCTTGTGTCTCGCTGGTTTCTTGGAACCAGGCAATATTTCAGTGATCTCTTCATGACCTCCTCCACTCCTGAGGGCAACAACTGAAGTGTATTTGTGTGGATGGCCCCAGCGCTGTGCCAGGCCCCAGGTAGGGAGGTTCTCAGTAAATATTTTTTAATGAATAAATAAACACATGACAGTTGTAAGGGGCCTTTGTCCCAGTTCATCTCAGTCCAGCACACCTGGGCTTGTTTGTGCTTCCAGCACACCCAGGATTGGAATGCCAGGTAGAACCTACTTGCTCCCTCTTGCCTGCTAGCAGCTTCCATTTCAAAACTAAGAAGCCAAGTCTAGGTTTTGGGGTTGACTAGAGTAGCTTTTGAATCCCAGATCTGCTGATTGCTGCCTCTGGAACCCCCAAGCCTCAGCTTTCACCTCGGTAAAATCAACAGCAGCATCTACCCCCTCAGGGTTGCTGGGAAGATTACCTGAGATGACAGGTCGGAATGTGAAAGTTCCCAGCTTGAGGCAGTTTCCCCAGCCTTGACCCTGAATTTGACTCCAGAGGCAGAGTACAGGCTCCTCAGGTAGGGAAGTGGGTGGGCGCAATTAGTTGGCAGGCTGCCTACTTCTTTCCCAAACAACCAGGTTGCCACTTTGGTAGGTCAGAGCAGGGTTTGAGCTGCCAGGTGCTTGGATTTGAAATGGGCAGGTGTCCATGGCAGCTGTGTGTGTTGTTCAACTTCCTAAGTCACAAGTCTGCTGATAAAACAACAGAGCTCCTGGTTCTTACTGCCAGGCTCCTGTTAAGTTAAATCAGTTGTTCTGGAAATTATTCTCTTGGAGACAGAAAGTAAACAACTTGCTTCTCAGGGATTACCAGGTAAATAAGAGTCCTTCCCCAAATTTGCTGTATTTCCTCCATAGCAACCCTGCAAATTAGGGATCATTTTTTCCATTTTGTAAGTTGCTAGTAAGCATTTGATACATAACAGGCGTGATTTAAGTCTGGTGAAGTGCTAAGTAGTAAACATGCCTTATGTCATTTATGCACGTGACCCACTCCCACCCCAAGCAGTTAGAGACTGAGGCTGGGTTAAGTGGCCAGCATCAGGACTCTCAGCTAGGGAAACCTCCAGCAAAACCAGGTATCTTGGTTTTTAACCCAGATTGTAGTGTGTGCACATTCTTCAGGCCGCACAAGTTGTACCTGGCCTACCAGCTGAATCTCTTTACTCTCTAACCTTTTTATTTGTTTTGTTTGAGATGGGTCTCACTATGTAGTTCACTGAGACGAGTTCTCGCTGGTCTTGAACTCACTATAATCCTCCTGCCTCAGCCCTCCAAGTGCTGGGATTACAGGCATGCACCACCATGCCCAGCTCTCTATCCATTATATTCTTTTTTTTTTTTTTTTGGTACTGGGGATCAAACTCATGACCTTGCACTTGCCAGGCAGGCACTTATGCTGCTGAGCTAAATCCCCAGCTCCTATCCGTTGTGTTCTGAGGCACACAGAACCATGACAGGCACATACATTCAGGCTGCTGGGGGTACAGCATGGTATCTCAGAGGTGGAGCACTTGCCTAGGGTGCACAGGCCCCCTGGATTCAATCCCCAGCAGTGGGGAAAATAAAAAAGAAATTCAGGCTGCTTGCCAGTTTCCTGTAGGGATCTAGGTAGCTGGTCCCTATTTGGAGCCAGGGATTCTAATGTATGTGCTGTCAAAGTGAGCACAAGAGGCCAGGAATTCCAGATGCTCTGTCCCCAGCAGTTCTCAGCCCTGCTGAGAACCTTCTCCCAGAAGGTGCAGGCTCCTGTGCCCGTTCGTCTCAAGGACTGTGCCTAGAGCTTGGGAACCAAGTCTCTGCCCTTGCTGGCTGATTCCTGAGCTCCCTTGCAGCAAGCACCAAGAGCCCCCTGGAGCCATCCACTGTGGCAGGACAGTTTGTCATGGCCGCCACTGACTAGGCCATGTTTAGGTTCCTGGTCTTGAAAAAGAACACACGCTATCACCCAAGGTCAAGTCACCTCGGAGCAGCATGGCAACATGCAAAGAACATTTGCCAGGTTCAACTCCCACTCATGGTGCAGTGACTGGGACTAGAGTTCTAACTTAGTCACAGAGGCTCAGCCTTCCCTGCTTGCTGTCAAATCAAGGGACCCAATGCCCAGAGCAAAGTTTAAGGGGTATCAAAGAGTGCAGGTGGGACTAATAGATGGCCCCCATCCCTTGGACACTCAAGCCTCTCTGGCACACATTCTGAAAGTCTCACTCCAAATGCCCGGGACTAGTTTTTTTTTGGGAGGGGGGCGGCATTGTTTCTTCATTTTGTCTGGTGATGCCAAGGGTTTAAAAAGTTTTATCTAAGTTTCCTGGGCTGGGCTAGGAAACTACCCTGCCTCAGCCTTCCAGAGTGCTGGGATTGTAGACATGAAACACTATACCTAACTTGAATTTTGTATTTTTTTGTATTTTGGAACATCCTCATATATATCATGATCTGTCCTAGGAATGGGATACAGGTCTAAACAAAATTCATGCAATGTATGTTTTATATATACCGTATCCATATACCCTAGAATGTTTCATACAATACCTTAATAATTTAATGTAGGAAACAAAGTTCATATTGTGTAATCTTCTATTTCTGGTGTTAAATCTATGCCCGGAAACTTTTAAGATTTTGGAGCATTTTTGGATTTCAGTGTCAGATTGGGGTGCCTTGTACCAATAAAAGAAGGTTAAAATATCTCAATTTTTAAAATAGATTACATGTGGAGACATAACGTTTGGGGAACATTGTGTTAAATGACATATTAAATTCATTTTTGGTGCTGAGGATTGAACTCAGGACTTTACCACTGAACTACACCTCTAACCACCAACCCCACTTTTTAACGTGGCTACTAGAAATTTTTGAAATTTCACATATGGCTGACATATGTCCACTGCACAGTGCTGTTTTGGATCTAAGCTCAAATCCCACCTTCTGTCAGCTGTGCATACTTGAGCAGTTGACTCTGTCTCTTTGAGCCTGAGTTTCTGCCTCTGTGAGATGCAGCTAATAATACGTCCTTTGCAAAGTTATAATTTGGTTTTATAAGAAACATAAAGCCCCTAGGGCAGTGCCTGGCATATAGTAACTGTTCAGTAAATGCTTCATTGTTGAGCCTGACTTTACAAGCTTTCTGAAGGTCCTTATTGAGGGACGGTGGTAGAGCGTCCACACACCAGGCAGGAAGGCACGGGACGGCCAGCGCTGGATGGTGTCCAGCCGGGCAGTAGCCCAGGTACCAGCCTGCTCCGTCCCAAGCTTCTCCAGCCCTGGGAAGACTTGAGCCAATTCTCCTTCACCACCTCTGACTGGCACTACTAGCCAGAGGCAGGACCTGGTTCAGGGTTCCTGTCCTTTAGCTTATGTCACCTTCCTGGTTCCTTCTGCCTCACTCCAGAAAAAGGCCTTCCCCCTGGAAAACAGGAAGTAGAAGATCAAGCACTAAGGGTAGCATCCTTTTGTTGCAAACAGATGTGTCCCACATTCTTTGACCTGTACAAGAAGCAAGGGGAGGGTGTCCTATAGGGGACATGCGGGTGATACAAGGGCTGTGGGGCTCAAGCCAGTAGTACCCAAGTCACTGTATCTTCCCTGGGGTGAGGACACTTTCAGCCTCCAGATCTGAACCTTGACCCAGTGCTTAAGCACTGCCTGCCCAGCCTGCCTCAAGGATAATGTTAGCCTCCCCAAAGCAGGGCCACCTAGCTTGCTTCCCTTGAAGATCAGCCAGGCTCAAGCTCATGTCCCCAGAGACTGTGTAACAAACTTAAGCTGCCTCCCAGAGCAGCTTGTCCCTGAAACTTGCCTCTCTCCAGGGTCTAGGCTTTCTTCCTAGCCCCTCTGGTTGCTCAGCTGCTTTTCCTCTATGGGACAGCAGGGCACCAGCCTCATTTCCATAAATAAGAGCTCAGGCCTGGGCTGTGCTGGAGGAAGGGCAGTCTGGGAGGTGGGGGATGCCTCTCTTGTTCCCTGGTCACACTGGTGGTCCTCCTGCTCCCTCAGCCCACTCCCTCTGGGGCCTAGAGCCGGCTGGCCTCTGGGAAGTAATGGAGCCCAACACCAGTGGAAGCTGCCTGACTATGTCTCTGTCCTATTGCCATGGCATCAGTCAAGGAGGGGCCGGGCCCAGTGGGTCGTTGGTCCCCAGCTGCCCGACGCCCTCCCTTAAGGAGGAGCAGGGAGCAGCCTGCTCCCCAGAGACCACACTGGGATTAGGGTATCGACTTTCCCCAGCTTTCCAGGTGGCTGCTGGTGGCCACTGAGGGCAGAGTAGAGAAGGGATGAAGGGGCAGCCTAAGAACCAACCTGAGGGTAGGGGAAGGCCCCAGAGGAGGGTCCAGAGACATCTCTTCTGGTGGGATCTGTTCTGGGAAGCTGTCCAGCATCGTCTGAAAGTGAGTCTCAGGCCCATCCTCAGCCACCCCTGTGCCACCAGTCCTGTCCGATGCTGCTGCTCTTGCCTGGAGCGCTGAGCAGATACTGGTTTCTTCTACCCCTTCTAGATCTCCTTAGAAAGCTCTGCACAGATGCTTGGGCTGTGTTCCCCCCTTGAAGTCTCCCCATTACCTCCAATGTTCTGTACCCCTCCATCTGGCACCAGGGCACAAGTGCCCTTCTTAACATCTGAGGGCCACACATCAAACTCAAGATGGCTTGGACTCTGCCACTATTTATCCTCTTCCCCCAGGAGCAAAACCTAGGTTCTTCACTCTTCCCCATCTCACTTTTCAGTGCCAGGCCTGGGAACCAGGAGCCAGGCCCCACACATCCTCAGGGGCAGCTCCCAGGAGGACTCTTGGCTCCACCCAGGCTGGGCAGACAGCAGCTGCAGTGACACCTCCTGGTATATCTGGGTGGCTGTTTGGGGGGTGGTACAGGCTGGTCTCCCTGGAAGTGTGGGAAGCCTCCATCACCCGTTCTGAAGGCAGAAGTCTCCGGGGACTTGGGAAGAAGGGACCAGCTAAAGCTCTGTTATCTAATGGCTGCATATCAGGTTGGGGGCTACCTGGAGCTTCCAGTCCTCCTGCTCTGCCACTGAGCAGATCTGCTCAGTGGAGCAGGTCCTGGGACGGGGAAAGTAGGTAGGTGCTGGAGGCCCTCAGACCACATGCCCCACATATCCCTCATTGTAGGATGGAAGAGAACAAGGTTTGGGTAGCCCTGGAGCTTTGATGACACCTGTCACTACTAGGCAAGGAGTACTGGTACGACTTGCTGGGGCACAGACAGGAAAACCAGTAGCACAGAGACCTGAACAGGAAGATGGTGGGTATCACAGGGCTAGTGAGCCCAGCCCTGCCAGTCAGGCCACACCACAGATCCCTGTCCCCTGGCCTGTTTGCAGCTGCAGTTCCAGCCCAGGCATGCTTACTGCCTCGTCACCCAGGCCAGCCTTATCCCTCAGTGCAAGCTGGAGCTCCAGTGCAAGAGGCCTTGAGCACCCGGAAGGAAGGCTGTGGTTTCATCACCTCCCAGGCTGCCTCCCTCTAGGGGCAGCACCCAGCGCGGCTGCCCTTCACTACCACTCCTGCTGGGGCCTCAGCTCTGAATGGGTTGCCCCGTTCTGAAGTTTGGTCCTTAAAGTCCAACCCACAGTGTGGTGTAAGGAGCATAGGTCTCAAATCAGATGGGTTGCAGCTGCGGGTGTATATTATTACTGTCAGGAAGTGAGCTTGATTTCTCCGAGCCTCAGTTTCTCCACCTGACCAGCCTCAGCCATGTTGCTGTTGGAAGATTCTTTGGAGTGAGGGGACTGCAGGGGGAAGTGAGGAGGGACAGAGCACTGGAGGTGCCCCCTCCCCATCGCCGGGTTTCACCTTCCCCCTTTCCCAGGGTAAAGGACCAGATTACGGATTACGAAGCTCAGTGTGGCAGAAGCAGAGAGCTGAGCCCGTCCTGGTGGTGTCGACTGGTCAGACCTGTTCCTGCTCACCTAGGCAGCCTGGGGGAGGGCCAGCTGGTAGCTCGGTGACTGGATTAGCTGAAGGGGAGAAGAGCCTCACTCCCTCCCAGAACGAGAATGAGGTCTCCACAGCAGGGGGCTGGGAGGGGTGAGGAACTGGGTGGCCAAGGAAAACCGGTACCTCTCCAGGTGCCCACTTTCTGCTGGGCACTTAGTTGTCTCCACTGTCGTTAGAGCTGCAGAGCCCCTAGCTCAGATTTGAATATGAGTCACCGCTGTCACCCTTTTCGTCCTCTCTTGGGCTCTGTACTGCCACTATCTTGAAACAACACAAAAGACCTGCCTAAGAATTTACCGGGAGAGAAAATCTCTCTCCGACCTACTAGCCCAAGAGGGAGGGGACAAGATCACATCTCCGCCTAGGCAGCTGTCTCCTGCAGCTGACAAGTTGGGGCAGGAGGCCCTTAGGCCTCCCCTTTACCTCCTCCCACCCTCCCTTATTTCCTCCACTCCCCGATGGGGATTTGAGTTTCAGATCGACCTGGCACACCACCCTCCCCCCTCCAGTGCCCTGTTCCGCTCCACAGGACTGTTCAGCAGTATTTAGGACAAAGATAAAGTCCAGGTAGGCACAGGAACTCAGAGAGAGGATTCCCACGTAGGTAATTATCTCCTTGGGTCTCACAGCAACTTGGAGAGGTAAATGGCACTGAGAACAGCCTGTAAATGAGGACCCTGAGGCTTGGGGAAGAAAATGACAGGCCCCAGGTCACACAGTAAGCAGGGGAGCTCACTGCCTGATGGTCAGGTGATAACCCAGGGCTACCAGGATGGACAGCAGCCAGTGTTCTGCCCCAGGCTGAGTGGGGAGGGCAAGGAAGGCGCCTCTAGTCCTAGGCTTCGGCTTCCATCCACATCCACAAGCCAGTGCTTGAGTCCTGGGGCTGTGGCTTTGAAATTGAGCTTCCTTAATTAAATTAGAAAGAGGGTTAAATGGGTGTCAGAAATCTGTAGTGTGCCTTACTACCAGGTCATTCTTCCCAGGACTCAACCACACTGTACTCCCTTGGCCCAGCCTCCTCCTCTCTGTTCTGGCTCCTTGGATTGGTGATAAGGTCTCTGAGTTCTGTCAGCATCTTTATCCTCAGCTGGGCCTAGAGCCCCTGAGGATGGCCTTGTCTGGCCCTGGCCGGCTCACTGTGCCACCCATCGGGCTTCTAGTTACCTGGCTCCTCCCAGCGCCTTTTGAACATGGTTTGGCTTGGTGGGGACAAGAAAGGAGCCAGCATGGGTGAGGAAAGGCTTTACTGTAAATATGCTGGCTGACTCTCAGTGAATACCTGCCCCTTCCTCCCCAGGTGGAGAACAGGTACAAAGGGCTGGGGTCCTGACCCATAGTCCCCAGACACCCAGCCAGGCTGACAAATGCCCCACCATCCCTTCTATCCCAGGGCCCAGAGAATCATCGATGAGGCAGGATGAGGCTAAAATAACTTTCGAACTGCTTAGAATGTCAGGGGTGGGGGATGTCAAGGGGGAAGGGACTTGAGAGCTCACCTTACCCACCCCTCATTTACCAGCAGAGCAAACTGACCTGTGCACCCAAGTCCCCAGGCGGTCTGCTGCAATGCTTGGGGGGGGGGGTGTCTACGCCCCCCAGCCAGAATTCCAAGTAGGATCAAAGCATAGTTGGATTATTCCAAACCTCCCTTGCTGGGAGAGGCGGAGTCAGACAGAGGGCCAGGAAGGACTTGGGACATTGTGGAATGGCCTCTCCTTTATCCCCACAGCTCGAGCTTCGGCCTCGGATCTGTTTCATGAAGAAGGGCCCCAATGGCTATGGCTTCAACCTGCACAGTGATAAATCCAAGCCAGGCCAGTTCATCCGAGCGGTGGACCCCGGCTCCCCAGCCGAAGCCTCTGGGCTCCGGGCCCAGGACCGCATTGTGGAGGTGATGCCCTCACCCGTTTTCCAGACTCTTCCATGCTCTACCTTTCTGATCTTTAGCTCTTCGGGCAGCCGTCATGGCATCTTCCACTTGCTTAGCCCATGAGGTGTAACCAACCTGGAGATGCTGGGCAGGTGATTGGGTACACAGGCGAATAGGAGAAAGGAGCAAGAAGGAGGGAGGGTGGGTGGTAAAGGAACCAAGGGGCTGGCTAACTTCTTTTCCACTCTCTCCTCTAAGATCTTCTACCCTGAGCAAGCCCTCTACAGCCATGATTCCCCATTCATCCAGGTAGATGCCACTCCAGGGCTTCCCTGCTGTCTGAGCCAGGAACAGGCCTGTCCAGAGTTAGGCTTGAGCTGCACTCTGTCTGCTCTTGGGCTGTGCGCAGGAGAAATGAAACGTGAACTAAACACCTGGGCTGATCCCATAATCAGAGTCTGAGAACCTTGGTGCCAGAGATCAGCTCTCTCAAGACATCTCATTTTACATGTGAGGAGAGGGAGGAAGTCGGAGGAGCACCCAGCCCTGGCCTCCCAAACCTCTCTGTCCTGTCCCTCACAGCTGTGTTTGTTTAGTCTCTGGCTATTTTCTTTGGCTCTTCCCGCATGGCCTACCTCCCTGCTGACTCTCAAAGGGGAGGACCACTGGCCTAGTTTGGAACCATGCAGGCCAGGGAGGCCCCAAGTCCTTCCTCCTTCCTGCCCCTACACACAACTGAGACCTGTGCTGCCAACCCCACCCCACAGGTGAACGGGGTGTGCATGGAGGGCAAGCAGCACGGCGATGTGGTGTCTGCCATCAAGGCTGGTGGGGATGAGGCCAAGCTGCTGGTGGTAGACAGGGAAACAGATGAGTTCTTCAAGAAGTGCAAAGTGATCCCATCTCAGGAGCATGTGGACGGTGAGTGACCAGCACAACCGGGTGTCCCCCAAGGCAGGCACACAGGCAGACTTCACTGTGTTCCAGCTGTAGGCAGGCAGCTTCCTGGCTTTGATTCTCCCTCCTCCTCAGGGTGGGTTGGCTGACAGCAGGGAGAGGAAGCAGGGGTGGGCGGTAGTTTCCAAAGGTGTGATGGGTGGGGGTCAGCTGGCAGGAGGGATGAGACAGAGCTTTAGGATCCCCACCCTAAGCTGTTGCACTAAAGAGAAGCCCAAGATCCCTACCCCCACCCCTCAGGACGTTCTCAGGACATAAGGGTTAATTCTGGGATGGCCTCCAGCCTTTACTGGGCAGATCAGAGTCCAGTGACCGGGCCTGGAACCTCTCCCTCCCTTCTGTCACGTTGTCTTGGAAACTCAACTACAAGAGCAGTGGGTCCCCTTCAGTCTCTGGGCCCCTGCCCTCCTCCTGGCATCTCTCCTGCCCAATGAAAGCCAAAAGGAGCCCCCAGGACTGCTCCACCAGGACTGGGAGAAGTTAAGCAACCTCTGTTCCCCTGGCGGGACTTTTTCTCTGTGAAGATGGCTCAGGGTGTGGGGTGCCCTGGGCCATCCTGCCAGTGGAATGTCTTTGGACTTTGCAGTGGGTGGGGCCTCCCTGAAGGTCCTAGCTATCTTTGTGGGAGGGGGTTCGCATGACTCACATCCCTACGTGGAGAAACCCATGAGGCAGTCCTATCTTCATGTGACCTGACCCAGGGTCCTGGGGACTCCTAGAAGCAGGGATGGCTCCCAGAAGTCTTAGCAGCCTCAGGGCATGGGAAGTGGGGGTGCCCTTTGCTTTTCTGCAGGTTTGTGGAACCTCAATAGCTCAGCTAATCCCCTTACTCTTTAAGGACACCAAGGCCCACAGAAGCCCCAGCCTTGTTCTTGGGGACCTGGTATGAGAAACACAGCTGAAATTTGGACCCTGCTCAGCTCCTCAGATATTGCCCCTGCCTCTTCCGCCACCCTTCCTCACCCCACTCCTGAAACAGCCCTCACCCTTGTCTGCCTCTCTGCCCAGCACCATACAAAGGAGAGGTCCAGAGGCGGGAGGGGGAAAGCGAGTGTCCCAGTGTCCTACAAGTCCCCTGCCCCATGGCCATGGGGAGGATGGAGGGAGGAACAAGTGAATCAGGTGTACCTGGCTGGGCCTGGATCAGGGATAATAATGAAAGAAAAGATACATATGAATTATAAAAGCTACAGGGTCAGAAGAAATCCACCAAGGTTGGCTAATCCCCAGAAATGGAATGGTCCCCATTGTCACTATGGAGAGGGGACTGACCCCTGTCCAGTTTCTCTCCCTCTGGTCCCTCCTGCCCCCACCAGGTTCCCCACTGTTTGTTGGGGACGCACCCAGGGTTCTGCCCTTGTGCCTTCCTGTCCCGATTTCCAGATAGCAAGTAGGGGCTGGGCTTGTTTTCTCTCAGCAGAGGCAGCACCATAATCTTAGGTGTGGCACTAATATTGCTATAATATCACTGCCTCCTGGGATGCATGTGAAAAACGTTAAGGCCCAGGCCTGTCCCAGGAATCTGTTTTGAACCAGTTTCCCAGGTGGAAGTTCGGCAGCCAGCCTAGAACGTCCCTCTGTTTGGAGTGTTTTTTAAGTAGTTCGTGACCCACCAGTGACTCCTAAGATCAGTTTATTTAGATACAAACCAGCACATTTTTAAAAATAAAATTTAATAAAGATATCAGAGAGCATTGCTCTGCAAGAGGGTAAGTATTGTTTTGTGAAATTTTGCGGTACACACAATCTTTCGTGTGCGCTGGCTTGTGAAAATGTCTGACGTCCCTATAGTGGGCTGTCATCAAAGTTCTAACCACTGACTTGGGTGCAGGATCTGATGATCTGACCAAAAGCAGCACCTCTGGCCTCTTGTGCGGGGCGTGCATTACATGACTCTGGCCTCAACTCTGCTCTCCCCCTCCCTTAGGTCCCTTGCCTGAGCCCTTCGCCAACGGGGAGATACAGAAGGTAAGGGTAGTCCTGTACCTGCTCTTCTGGCCCCAGCTCCATGGTGGGAGGAAGCTGTCGGGCAGTGGTGTGGTTAGGACAGCCTCTGGCTCAGGCTGAAACCTCAAAGCCGGGTTCCAGCTCCCTTCTGAGCTCCAAGATATAGAATGTACTCCTTGCCCCTGCTGAGGGCCAAGGCTGTCACACTGGAGAGGCCTGGCCAGGCCCCTCTGCAGCCCGCCATCCTGGGTGATAGGCCCCCACCTCCAGCTCCCCGCCATACAGAAGAGGCCATTCTTCCTCCCAAGAACAGAGCTCTAGTGTCTGGCTGTGCACTGCCAGCCCTGCTACTTCCAGTCTGGCTTGGAAGAGCAAAGCCCCTCCTCCCCTGGCAAAAGGGAAAGGGGGTGAGGCTAGGGAAGAGATGCCAGGCCCGGTGCCAGCCAGTCCACGGAGGGACCCAGGAAAGGGCTGAGCACCAAGCTGTCGCCCCAGCCAAAGCCTTCACTCCTGAACGGGCCCACTTCGGCAAAGGAGCAGGAGGCAGCAGGGGCAGGGTCCCCAAGCCCAATATGAACCTTGTATCTCCCCATTTGTGGGTCTACAATACTCCATCCGTCTTACTCCTTTAAGTCTCTGCTTAGCTGCTAAAAGTTTGGACAGGGCCACAGGAGGTTTGGGAAGCACAGACATGCATCCCACACACCTATCAGAGAGGACCCTGGTATCCCCAGGCGCCAAGGCCATTCCATGAAAGCCACCTCAGGAAGGACACGGAATGATTCAGCTAATTCCACCTACACTGACAACCCTCCCACCTGGGTAATGGATGGACCCAGGCTGCCCTCTGATCCTTTAAGGAATGTAGAAATGTGAAGCTGGAATTTGGGTGGGTGACCACAGCGTGAGTGGCACTTGCACTAGGGCTTTCCTGAGCAGGAGTTTCCTGCACCCTTCCCTGCCAGCCTACACCCCTTTTCTCTGTGCCAGGAGAACAGTGGTGAAGCCCTGGGTGAGGCAGCCTTGGAGAGCCCCAGGCCAGTCCTGGCAAGATCAGCCTCCAGCGATACCAGTGAGGAGGTAGGCCAGCCTGGTAGGGGGTTGGGTCTGGATGATGGGAAGCCGATTCCCAGGCCACTCTGGGTCCTGGCACACCAGCCTGCCTTTGAGGTCACATGCTGAGGCGCATTCTGTTCTTGTGACCTGGCTTCCCTGGGCACAGCCTCAAGGGAGCGGCCTCACCCAGGCTGAGAACCAGAGAGCCTCCTGGGCACCGACTCCCAACTGTCTGCCTCCCCTTTCTCTATAGTTTAGTTCCCAAGACAGCCCCAAGAAACAGGACTCCACAGAGCCCTCGTCTACCTCCTCCTCTGACCCCATCCTGGACTTCAACATCTCCCTGGCCGTGGCCAAAGAGAGGGCCCACCAGAAGCGCAGCAGCAAGCGGGCCCCACAGATGGACTGGAGCAAGAAAAATGAACTCTTCAGCAATCTCTGAGTGCCCAGCCACCACAGTCCGAGGCTGTGGAAGGGCCCAGCCCACAGCCTACCTGTCCTAGCCACCCCAGCCCCCACTGCCCACCAATCCATATTCCAATCAGCACCAGCATCTCCCTTCTTGATGAATCTGATTGTCCTAAACACTTTGTTCTTCCCTTAAGGTGTTTTTCTATTCTTTCCCAATCAAAAAGCAGACTCTTCTGCTCCCCAAGGCCCTTCTCCTACCAGGTGACCCTTTGCCACCCAGCCTGGGCCATCAACAGGACCCTGGAGCCAGACTCTCACATGTGACCACTGGTCTAAAACTGATCAGGAAACTGATTTCTGCAGCCACTGCTCCCAGTGAACAGGGTGCCCTTCATCCTGAGAGTTGTGGTTTGGCCATCTTTTGTTTTTCTTTTCTTTTTCCTTTTTTTTAAGAGTACAGTTATCAGAGTTCAAAGGACTTTTGTTTCCTTGATTTTCCTGGTCATTAACATCTGAGGCATAGCAGCAGCCTCTGCCTTAAGTTTTTGTTTCTAGTCCCACTCCTGGAGACCTGGGCAGCCTGGGGAGGCCTCAGCTGCCCCCTGCCATCCCTGAGCCAGGCACCACCACTGTAAAGAAACTGCTTCTGAAACCAAGCTCATTCCTCTACTGCGTCAGCCTCCGTGTCTTCCTTTGAAGCTTTGTCCTTCAGCTGTGTACCATCCAGATGGAAAGTAGGAAGTGGTGAAAGTGTGGCCAGTGGCCTCTGGCTGTGGGTAGGACATGGCTGGAGGAAGGACCTGCGAGGTGACTTTAGAGGTGTTTAACTGGAGGGCCCGGATGCTGTAGCTGCTCAGGAGCCCTGGAGGCAATCAAGACTCCCTCAGCCCCGGGTGCTTACCTTGGTGTCAGGGAGGGTAGTAAGGCTGCTATGGAGAACGTGGGAGGTGGTGAGTCCTCTCACTCCCTCAGAGGGCTGTGAGGTCCTTATTCCAAGAGAACTGCAAGTGCGAAGTGGGGGTGCAGCTGGGTTTGGAGCTGGAGTTGGCTACAGGATTCCCAGGAGCAGGCTGAGCTGATGCTGGATACTTAAATCTGGCCACTAGCCCAGCTGGAGGGCAGTTGTCCAGCACCGGGGGAAAACTGGTCCACTGAACCCCAAAATATGCTGTGTGACAAAGTGGCATTGAGGGGATTTTCCAAGGGTGAAAGGCAGGTCCCAACCAGGTCCCTTAAACCTCAGGCACCTGACACCATGCCCTAGAAGTCTGCCAGGTGGCCCAGGCTGCAGGACCAGAAGGTCCAGGGCAGTGCTCAATAGGAAGGGAAGCTGACCCTCGGCTACCCCCTCTCCACTCAGAACCAGGTTCCTGGACTGAGGGGAACAAGTTTGGGAAGACTGCACCCTCGGAGTGGAGAAAAGGGCCAGTCTTATCTGGCCATTTGGTTCTTCGGGTTATGGATTTCACTAGCCTTCAATGGAACCATCCAGAACCTTATCACAGCACTCATCATTCTGTGTCCTCCCTCTACCTGGCCTCCCTTTACCCAGCCCTCCACTGACCCTTTGATCCCTCATGGAGTGCCCCTCCCCCCATAGATTGCCCTATAGGGCTTAGAAGGGCCCCTCCCTACCTCACCTGCTGGGTGGAGAAGCTCTGGGGGACCTTTGGCTGATAAGGCTGGAGACAGGGACAGGTAGGCAGCGCAGAGGAGACTCCAGCTGCTAAGGGAGTAGAGCAGTGTATACAGGGAACCACAGCAAGTAGACCTTTCCCTTTAGATTTAGACATTTTTTAGATTCTACAGAATTTCAGCTGCATTCTGGGAAGAGGTGACACAGGAGCCAAAGGGCTTCAGGTCACAGTATTTGGAATTGGTTCCCCTCTCAAAGATGCCCCACACACTGCCTTCTATGGCTGTTTTAGAAACACACCTAACCTCTTCCCTAGGTGATGAATGAGGCACAATTGGGAGTAGAGTTTCCTGGGGTGAGCTGGTGCAACTCGCTGGGCATCACTGTGTCTATACTGCCCCCTCGTGGGCAAGCCAGGTGCAGCTGCCTGTGCAGCAGCCATACAGCTGATGTGGGAGAGGGGCAGAGACAGAAGGCTGGTCCTCCAGAATTGGGCTAAGTGGCTTCCCCCTTGCAGCCAGCAGCTGAGTAGGAGGCTCATGAACGGCATTCTCCAGACAAGTTTGTAGACAAAACAGTCCTGTGCATTCGGGGCTGTCTGGCTCTAAAAATGGGGGGGGGCAAGGCTGGACCACTGCCTCCCTCACCAGTGTACATGCCTACTGCTGACCACACAACCAAGCTACCCTCCCCAGGAAGGGTACTGATACTGAGCTCCTGGTACCTCATGCCCGCCAAATGAAAATCAGGTAACTCATCAGCCCAGTGCTTTACTTGCAGCCAGGGTGGCAGCCCTGGGTGGTGCCTCTGGTCTTGAAGAGGAAAGGCCTGTCCATCCCCACCTCCACCCTGCCCTTGCCAGTAGATTCTTGCCATGCACTCCAGGAGACATCTGAGTCAATTTGGCAGAGAGGTAAAGAGGAGTGGGCTCGGCCACTGCCAGCCAGGGAGAGACCAAGGCAAATCCAGTCCCAAGTCTGTAGCACACCACAAAGAGCTCTGATCCTTGGAATGGCCAGCCCCAACGCCTTAGCTCCTGCAGAGTGGTGGCCAGGCCCTGGCTGTCAACTGGTGCTCTGCTGACCCATCTCTATAAGCCTTCTCCTCCACATGGCTGGTCTGAGCCAGAAGCCATTGCCGCTCAGGTTCACTCACTGTCAGTCTAAGTGTCACTTCCTGGAAGACGCTGTTCAGAGCCACCTGCATGAACAAGAGGGCAGGATACACTAAGTTACTCATGAGCTCTGACACCACCAGCCCCACCACCAAGACCTAGGCCTGCCCATCAGTCTCCTCACCTGCTCAAAGTGAAGCTTCTGGAACATTCGGATGCTAGGTTCATTTCCTTGCCCGATTTTGGCCTCAAACTTGGTCAAGCCTAGCTTGGTCACTCCTCCAAATAGGACAGAGAGAAGAAAAGCAGCAGAATGAAGCTTCCACACTTCCTGCCCTCATTTGCAGGGGAGGCAGCTGTCACCTGTCCCCCTCCCTCAGGGACATAGCCATTTTTCCCTACCACAGTCCACTCAGCCCATCTTACCATAGGACATCATCAGGAGAGCAGCCTCAGTGCCAAAGCCCTGGCCCCTGCAGCTGGGCTCTAGGACAAAGCAACACAGTGGCTGACACCAGGGCCAGGCTCCCGTGTGACATGTGAGGTGATACTATTACATTCTGCACACAAGGAAGGGGGGTACCCAGACAGGAACAAACACCCAAGGGTTGCCACTTGCAATCCAGCAATCTGGCTCCAACGCTGACCCCTTCACCTTAGTACACTATCTGGAAGGAATCAGGGGCCGCTGGGAAAGGATGAGGAATCAGGTATACAGAAAAAGGAGGAGTTCCTCTGGTAGAAGAACACTCTGGAAACTTTTCAGCAGTCTGCTATTTACCTCAAGGACACTGCAGACTGAATTTAAAAGACTACACTGAAGTATAAAGAACAAAGTGATGATCCCAGGGGTGAACCACCAGGCTGGAGGCAGCACTGGAGGGCAGCCTGCTCCAGCCAGGTGCTGGCCTCCCACAGAGCTCTCTGAGCTTATAGTTTAGCAGGTCTGAAAGCCAGGAATGAAGACAGGCTGGACCATGTGGAACCAACCTGCAATCATGACCTCAATCTCCCCCAAGGTGGGGTCTTCCAGGTCCATGAGGAAGAGGTTCACATCGCCCACCATGCAGCTCTCTTCAGGGCCCAGCTGGGCCTGCCACTTCTCTGCATCCAGCACAATGAAGGTGCACTCTAAGGCAGGAGATGGTAGTTACCACCCCAGAGAAGAGAGGTGCAAAGGGTGTTCGTGCCCAAACCAGAAATGACAGAAAACCACTGCCTGCCTGGCTTCAGAAAAGGGGTCCAGAGTTTCATGCAGCTTACTACAAAGCTCCAAAGCTTCCTTAAATCTAAAGGAAAAACATGGCCTTCTC
The DNA here is from genome assembly GCA_004027295.1 of Dolichotis patagonum. NCBI lineage: Eukaryota > Metazoa > Chordata > Mammalia > Rodentia > Caviidae > Dolichotis > Dolichotis patagonum. The sequence continues at coordinate 31,020 of PVJX010003105.1, forward strand.
CAAATAGCAACCATATTCTAAAAGAGCAGAAGACCCAAAGGAGGAGGGCAACTACATTAGGCTTCAGCAAGGGGCAAGAAGACAGAACCTAAATTTATAGCTAGAGCACAAAACGCATTACTTTCTGTAAATCCTACGCCTGGTACAGTGAGTAGAGAGGGGTCGACCACAGGGACCAGACATGTGGACAGAAGGGTTTCTAGAATATCTCCCAGTGCATTTTTGTTTTTTCTGTACCAGGGATGGGACCCAAAGCTACATCCCCACCTTGTTGCCCAGGCTGGCCCCAATCTTGCCAGTCTCAGCCTTGCTACGAGCACTGGTATTACACTGGTATGTGGCACTGCACCTGGCTTCCAAGCTTTCCATAAAGTTCTATGGGCCCAATAGGTCTAGGAGTAGGGACAGAGAAGGGTGGGAACTTGGGGACTCCCTCCGGACTCAGCCCACCCAGGACCAGGGGCCCTGGCGTCTCACTGTCGGCATCCTCTCGCCAGCTGCACTGCATCGCATACTCCTGCTCCAGGGTCAACGGCTCTGAAGCTGTCAAGCGCTGCAGTTCCTCTGATTTCATCCACTCATGGTACCTGTGCGGACAAAGGGATGGCCTTAGACATGCGGGACCGATTCAGAAGCATGGGGCTTGTGCTTTAGAAGATGAAGAAATGTCTGTAATCCTAGCTACTCTGGCAGACTGAAGCAGAATACAGGTTCAAGCACAGCCACAGCAGCCTAGACTTGATGAGGCCCTGCCTCAAAATAAATAAAATAATAATGTCCAAAGGTTGGAGATGTAGCTGAGTGCAAAACCCCTAGGTTCAATCTCCAAGACAAAAAAAAAAAAAAAAAAGGGCCATAGAAGACCCAGAGGGTTAGGTTGTTCCTGAGACAGAGGGTCACTGCACAAGACCCTTAAGCAGGTCAGACCCACAAAAGAACAGCAGGAAGGGAATGTTCTATCTGCTTATCTTCCCAACCTGGCTCAGAGGTCTATTCAGAGCAGTCAAAAACCAAACATTCCTCAAATTCCTGAGGGGGAGTATATGGCAAGTCAGCCTCAGCACTGGAGACCTCACAAATCCCCACGAAGGCAAGAGAGCAGGGACTCCCAAAGAAAAACTGAAGTAGAGGACACTTCCATAATTACCACATTCACAGTTACATGTGCCAACTGCTCCTACAAAAGTTCATTCTGTGACTCAGTTCCAGCCTTTCAAGCAACAGATATCAAAGCAGTCCATTAGGATTGTGGTGGTACACGCCTAAAATCCCAGCACTCATGGACCCCAACACCAGACTCATTGGAGCCAGGGGACTGCTACCCATCAGGAGTCAGTTCAAAGGACCCACCCCTCAAGAGACAAAACATGTAATTTCATATTATAGATGAAGCCATGTATTTCTTTTATGTATTCTTCAAAAACTATAAAATTAAGAACAAAGCTGACAGGACTTTGATATATATATAAAATTCTTCATTCCTGAATGTCTAAAGAAATTCCAGGGCCTAGGATATAGCTCAGTAGCACAGTGCCTGCCAGGCAAGCATAAGGCCAAGGGTTTGATTCCTGGTACCAAGAAAGAAAAACAAAGCTCCAAAAGTGTAATTCCAAAAGCCAAGGTGAAAAAGAAATGTATACAATGGAAGTTACTAATTTTCCCATCCTGGAATGCCTACTTTCTATTAAAGGCCATTTATACCAAACCGGGACACAAACAGGAAGATGAGATAATTCGAGTCTGCCTGCAGCAGCTAAGGCACAAAACTGGACTGAGACCTTGTGAAAAAGTGTCTGACCCTCAGAATGATAAACCCAGCAGGTGGTGGACTTGCTTTGTAAAGAGACAGTTCATCAACAGCAGTCTGTCAGGACCTGAGCAGTGGAGAGCATCTGACAGCCACCACCTCCAGGGCCCAAGCAGTTTTACAACTTGATGTGCAGTCCTTTTCCTTTATTTCAAAAAGTTTTACACAGAGGCAGAAAGGGAGCCTGTCTACCTGAAAACCCTTTTTTTTTTTTTTTTTTTTTTTGTACCAGGCATCAAACTCATGACCTCACGCTTGCCAGGCAGGTGCTTATGCCCTTGAGCTAAATCCCCTGGCCTCAACCTGAAAAGCTCTTGATCAACAGTTCGACTATGGGAGGAAGAAGTGGGTTACCCAAGAATGATTCGAAAACTTCTGCAGTATTAAGCCGGTGCTTAATAATAGTAATAATTAACTTCTAATAACAAAAACAGCAAAGACTAACGTCCATCAGCTGAGGATTTTAGGACAAATAAATGTTGAGTCTCCAAGAACTGGGTATATTTGCTGACACAAGGGAAAGTCAATTTATAACTGGGCAAGGATACCATTTCTTTTCCTTTCTTACATGCAGTTAGTTGACAAAATAATTCCTTACTGAAAAGTGAAAAGGAAGCTGACACGGGGAAAGGGAAAGACAAGAGAACAGTCAGCTTTTTCCAGGGAAGTTACTGTCCTTTGTGTCAGCTTCATTCTTCCTCTATGTAATCACTTCTCACAACCAGCGTTTCTTCTCAGGGGAAACAACCCTGAGGCGGGGGCTAAAGGACGGCTTCTGGCTGTGCCACGGAGAGTGGACTCACTCAACCCCATGTACACAAGTGTACCCCAAGTCAGGTGAACAGTTACCTAGGTACGTGCTCGGAAGTGTAGGGTACCAGGACCACCTTCTTCCCCAGCAACACAGTGTTCTGATTCAACCTCATGGTAGCAGCCTGCAGACAGGGGACAGCAAACACTGCGGGACGCTGGGTTTCTTTTCGCGTAAGGTGGGCGCTCCGGCTCTCTTGCTGAGTGGAGCTAAATTGACTGAAGGGCCTTTCTGCCTCCTTTCCTTCCAAATACTTCACAGAAGTCGGTCTCAAAACTCTTCCAAGAAAGAAAGCCGAGCTGACGAGAATAATTTAAGCACTCGCTGGCTCGCATTCCAAAGGGTCCAAACCTGGGCTGCCATTCCTTCCGTACCTTCGGTCTATCCTCTAGAACGCCGAGTCACCGAACCCAAGCACTACCCAAAGTTTATGCTCAATGCGCCTATCGCTTGTCCCAGTTCCAGGATTTCAGCCCAGAATCACTTTCCATCCCTGTCTTAAACTTATTCCTAACACCTCACTCCAGCGTCCACGCCACCCAGGGTTTGGCCCTGCTCCTCCCTGTCCCTCATCCCAGCCTCCCAGCCCACTCTAAACCCCTAGGCCCCTCCCTCTGGGTGGCGCTACAAAGTCTTCAAGTCGACCCTCCAACCACCCAAGTCCCGGAACTGCCAAGCTCACACCCATCCCCCGCCGACGAATGCTTCCCCAGGCAAACCAGTAACCCGCCTCTCCCGGCTGGCCACGCTTCCCTGCCAGGCCGGCGACGAGGCATTTCCGCATGCGCGCACCTTCTCACTTCCGCCACGCAGACGGCAGACCGTAGGCCCAACTGCGGCCCCGCCTCCGCGAGGGACCCAATCCTCGTGCCGTGCCCCGCCCAAGGCAAGCGCCGAGAAGGTGGGGGTCTGGAGCCGGCGCATGCGCCGTATGGGCGCTGGTGAGCGACAGCTGGCGTCGGCAGTGGCAGAGGCTGCAGGCAGCGGGCCGGCGACCGGGAACTATCTATACTGCAAGTGCCGTGCGGTGCTGAGCCAGGTGGGACGGTGGGATGGGATGGAGTGAGGTTGCAGAGTAGGAGCTTCCCCCAGGAGGGAGGACAGAGGAGAGGCTCGCATAGAGGCTTTCGAGAAGAGAGACAAATTTGAGAGTGAAAAATCCAAAAGCAGGGCAGAAGGCAGTTGGGGGCCGGGGAGTAGACGAAAAGCTTTTGGACAAGCAGTTGGGTAGGAGAACGGCCTAGGGAGCCCCAAATCCCTACCATGAGCGGCGAGGCACAGTTCCGTGGGCTACCCTGTGTGGTGATGAGCTCGAAGTTCCTGGAATTTAGTGGGCATAAGCACCACAGAGTATGTAAAGGGGTCTGTAGCGCGGTGAGTGAGATTTAGTAGCTTCAGAAGCCCCTTAAATCACTTACCATCCGAACAGCATCCATGCGCAGAGCAGTGCTCTAAACTGATAGGGCCAGTTAAATGAAACTGCTTGATTTCCATCCTCCTGGGAGAGACTTCTAGGCAGAGTCTTAAGGTCCAAAGTGCAAGAGATGAGGCGGAGGGGTTGACTGCAAATCTCCCATACCCATTTTGGTCTACCAGAGAGCTGAAGTCTACTTTTTTTTTTTTTTTTTTTTGTCTTAGGGACCTGCAGTGACCACCACCCCTGCACAGAAGCAATCTCTGCTGACCTCCCTCTCTCGCTTTTCTGGAGATGGCAGGTGAAATCACAGAGACCGGAGAACTCTATTCTCCCTATGTGAGTTTTCCTTCTGGAATCTGTTAAGCTCAGACAGTGCTTTTGACCTCTAGAGAAGCACCCCACTTCTGGTGGACTATACCAGTGGCTGTACAGGTATATGAAGACCCTGGTGAAGACAGAGTGCAAGACTCAATATAGCAGGAGTTACACTACCTCTGTCGTAGCTCAGAATATTGAATCAAATTTGTTCCCTTTTTAGATATTAGCGTCAAACTCAACAAAATTAACTTGCTAACTCTTTACAATATTCATCTCAGAGCTGCCACCACTTGCGTGCAGTGCTACCCCTCAGAGGGACAGTGATTGACAATTGTTGACTTGGGATTTTATACATCTCAGCAATTTGAACCTGCTTTGGTCTTCAGCTGACTTTTAAATTGCACAACTTTTATGATCTTGGATGGCGAAAGAAGCAGAGACTTTCAAACAGCAGTTAGTTGGAGTCTAAAATTAGGACAATTAGAATGATTGATTTTTGTCTGTCTTGAGTCCCTCACTCCCCCCACACATAGTTTATCTTCCCTGTGCAATATCCTCTGGTCATGGTTGTTACATCACAGAACCTCTTGTCTGGATAAGTATCTGGCAGGTAGTCATTTGAGTAATCAGATGGTTGACACTTGTTGCTACGAAGTAACCCAGGGAAAAGCAGCATTTCTAGAAGTAGCCAGAGCTTTCTTTCTAGAAATTACCTGCCTTAATCTGCTGCCCTGCTTTGCACACATCTTTCTACCCTGGAAACCTCTGCACTGTTTCTACTAGCATCACAGACACTAGCATTGTCGTATGATGCATAAAGAAGCAAGCCTATGAACAGCCCGAAGAAAACTTCCTCACTTCAGGTCTCCCTGTTAGGATTGTACTGTTGGCATGTGGGCAGAGAAGACCTTCCTTCACCTCCAAATTTACTAGGGGAAGCCTTTTGTGAACCCTGGAATGGAATGAATAGGGTCCCACTCATTTGTGGAATCAAGTAATAGTTGCCAGTCTACTGCGTCAGCAGTGAAATGGCTATGCCTAAAAATCCCATAGTTCCTGCTTTTTCTTGCAATGTCTATAAACTTAGAGATGAGGAAATGAGTCATTTCTCTAACTAAGTTTTGGAAGGATTTGAGATGCCCCCATTTCTTATTTAGGTTGTCAGCATGGGCCCACAGTAGACGGGGCAGTTAGGCCTACAAGTCTTAGTCTCTCTCTCTCTCTGTCTCTCTCTTTCCCTCCCCCCACCAAATAGGTTCTTGCTATGTTGTATCAGACTGGCCTTAAACTCACTATGTAGCCCAGGCTGGCCTCAAACTTGTAATCCTCCTGCCTCAGCCTCCTGAGTGCTGGGATTGTATGGGTGTGCCACCATGTCCAGTCTGCTGATATTTTTGTGTGTGTCCATTTCCAATATGTTTTATTTTGTTCAGTGTCTTTCTTTGAGGGCCAGTTCTAGACAGTTGCCATAAACCAGTGTTGTTTCCTCTTATCTTCCTGGTAAAGACAGTTGTAAGAGAAAGATGGGCCGTGATGGGACAAGGTGGTGGTAATCAGGAGGAAGAGGACATGGTTTTGGGGGAACAAAACATCTTTCCACCAACCTAGAAGAATGAGTCTTGAATCCTTATAAGACAAAAAGAAGGATTTATCATCCACTGATCCCAGATCAATTATAGAACTGACTGACTGCCAAAACTACTCTGAGATACCTGCAGGCCTTGGTTTGGTGTAGGCAGAATCCTGCCCTGGCTTCCTAGGGAGACCCAGATACTGGGCACATAGTTTACAAAAGTGTATTGGCCCATGATCATTCCCAATATCAAGCCTCTCTTTAACTCTGTGTTGCCCCATTCTTTTCCAACTGACTTAAGTTGTGAGTTCTTTTCCAGTTCAGGATTGGATGTTTGCTTTAGCTTGATTTAATTGTTTGTTTGTTTGTTTGTTTCAGACAGGGTCTCGCTATGTAGTTCAGGCTGGCCTTGAACTCATGGCAATCATCCTGCTTTAAGCTTCCAAATGCTGCAATTGCAGGCATCTACCACCACCACCACCACCCCAGCTAGCAGGTTCTTGCTGAAGATCCTTGCTCTTGTTTTTGAAGGAGAGGGCCCTGGTTTCAGTCTTAAATCCGAGCCAGCTCTCGTCGTGATTGCTGCCTGTTTCCTCTGTCAGTCATCAGAGGGGAAGCCATTGAAAGGCACTGGTGACCACTCTCTCCTGCAAGTCACAGGTGCTGCTGGGTTGGAGGTGAGGCAGATCTGATGCTGTGTGCAGAGGTGCCCAGGGCACAGGGCACTGTGAGAAATCCCAGGAGTGGCTCCACCAGTTTAGCCACTGAGAAAGGAACTAGAGGAAGCTTGGTTTTACCTGCACATGTGGGCCCTATGTTTAGAGACTGGCAGGGTCTTATTCCTCTGCTTCAAGGCCTCCTTCCCAGGAGCATGGCCCTGTAGAATTGTCACATGGCCCTGTAGAATTGTCACATGGCCAGCAGAAGAGAATGCACCTTTCCTCTTCCTCCCTCCTCTCCACTCCTCCTGACTTTGTGACTCAGCTCAGAAGTGTTTCTTGCCTCCACTCATCTGCTCCTTGTAGTTGGTTCTTGCTAATTACCTTTACTGAAGGTAGAAGGGATGAATGTTTGCCAGGACTGCTGAGGCCTTCCAAAGGCGGGGAAGTCCTGCTTTGCCTTACAGGATTTCTGAACCCCTGCTAGGGGCACAGCACTTATTTTGGAACTAACATACAATAACTGTCCTTATTACTTTCCTCATTGCTAGGACAAAATACCTGACACCCACAATTTAAGTGAAGAGAGGTTTATTTTGGCACAGTTTGTAGAGGTTTCAGTCCACAGCCAGGTGGCTCGAAGGCAAGCAGCATGACAGAAGAGAATTGCTCATGGCATGGCAGGCAGAAAGCAGAGAGAGATGGGAGGAGGAAGAGAGATAGACCCTTCCAGGCCACACTCCCAGTGACCCACCTCCTTGACCAGTTTTACCTCCCAACATGACATCAAGCTACTAACCCATCAGTGGAGTAACCCACTAATGACTGTCACACCCCTATGATCCAGTCACTTCCTAAGAGCCCCACCTATGAGCTCATGAGGCTTTGGGGGGACAGCCAGATATAAACCATAACAGTAACAGCAAGACAATCATGACCACCCATTTCTGTTCTTACTGCCTAATTCATGCCTGTGTAAAGTTGTCAAAACTTTTGTTTTCACTGAGATTTATTTGAAGTCTCTGTCAGGCACATGCATGTGTCATTACATCTCTGTCTTTAGCAGCAGTTGCGCACTAAAGAGAACCAAGCTATAGGAAGTGCAGGTGTTAGGTGGTCAGCTCGAGTCTGTTCTGTTAATGCCCTTCTTAAAACTCTCCAAAGCATCAAACTCCCATCTCTTACAAAAAGGCTGCACAACCCAGGCATGGTGGTGCACATCTGTAATCCCAGCACTCAGGAGACTGAGGCAGGAGGATCACAAGTTTGAGGCCAGCCTGGGATACACAGTGAGTTCAAGGCCAGCGAGAATCTATCTGAGGGGGAAAAAAAAGGGCTGCATGATCTGACTGTGGCCTCCACAGCCCCCTAGTGTGGTATACCTCAGCCTCCCGGGCCTCCCAATGGTTCCTCAGGTAACCCCACCTCGTGTCCACTGTAGGCCTTCTTACCTAGAAGGCTCTTGCTGGTCCTTTGCCTAGGCAATGCCACCTTTCAAAATCTGCCTTAAATGGCATTACAAGTCCTCCCAAGTGTTTTGCTGTTTGATGCCCTGATTCTTTTCTTCCTTAGGCTTCTCTCAAGCTGTTTATATTGTTTCTTCCTTGTCTCTCTCCTCCTCCTGTGGATGCAGCTCCATCAGGTCAAGGGTTGTGGCCGTCTTGTTCAATGGTACCTGACTCAGAGCACAGGGCCTAGCCCACGGGAGCTTCTGGGAGTCTGAATACATGAACACGTGAGCAGCACTGAGCTAGCTAGATGATTCATTCTAGCCCAGTACACATTAGCCTCAAAGTGCCAGGCAGGAAATGGACCCCAGCAAAAGTAAAAATTAGTTTGCTGCAGACACTGAGTCACTTGTACAAAGCCAACACTTTCCATTCAGAAGGCCAGCCGTGGACTGCCATGCCAAGATCACCTAAGCAGGATCTGGTGACATCAGTTGAGTTCCCATGTGCAGATTGTGTGCCAGGCACCGCAAAATACAGATTGGGAATATGCAGACCACTGCCACAGCCTGAGATTGGTCACTGGGGAAAAGATGAACACACCAATGTCTGAAACCCACTATAAGTCCTTGTTGTTTCAAATACACAAAAGTAGAAAGCAAGCCAGGTATGGTAGTTATCCTTATAATCCCAGCACTGGGAGCGTGAGTCAGGAGGGTCGACATGGGTTCAAAGCCAACCTGGTCTACATAGTAAGGTGAAGACCAGCCTGAACTATGTAGATCCTGTCTCAAAAAAAAAAAAAAAAAAAAAAGTAGAAAGCAAGATGAATTTGGAAGACTGGGGAGAGCTTTGTGATGGACCCTAAAGTAAGAATCAAGGAACTAGGAGAAAGCCCAAGAGGGCTTGCTTGGCCCCTGATACCAAGCATAGGTGTACTGCCAGTGGCACTCTTTCCTCTGGTAGGAAGTTCATCCATGTATCCAGCGCTCAGCTATCAGTTGACACCTGCTGGGAAGCCTGTCCCTGTCTAACCACTACCCAACCTCTTGGTCAGCCAAAGATCCCATGGTGGTACTTGACAATCCCTGTCTCACTTCTTTATGCTTTAAAAAACAAAAGTCTGACAGCCTGGGAAGATGGTCCTGATTTGTGTTTCTGATCAATTTGCATACCTAGCTATCTTAGCAAAACTTAAAATAGATAAAGGAAGGTACATCTTTTTAAGAAGGAGAAGTGAAAGTGAATTAAGTGGGGTTCCTAGAGATGAGATGTTTGTCTTTTTTGTTTGTTTGTGTTTTGGTTGTTTTTTTGTTTTTGTTTTGAGACAGGGCTTATTTTTTCGCCCAGGCTGGTCTTGAGCTCAAGGCAATCTTCCTGCCTCAGTCTCCTAAGTGCTGGAGTTACAGGGACTAGGCAATTAAGGCAGAGGAAATCTTAGCTCTTCTCCGAGTTTGGTATAGGGAAAGAGAGGCAACCCATGTTTTAAACATGTCAAGAAAATTTGTAGGCCAAAAGGATAAGCTGGTGGGAGGAGAGGATTTCAGCATGAGACGAGCTAGAAGTTGAGGTCCCACCTTGGCTTCAGCAAGGAGGAGCAACATGTGTTCCTCAAAGGCAGGCAGGGACAAGGCAGGCACTGTGATCTTTTAAGCTAGGAAGGAGTGCGCCTTTGGGAACATGCACGGCCTCAGTCACCTCCATAGAGCAGGAAAGGGAGCCTTCATCGGAGAGAGATGGGGTCACAGGTCTGGGAGCTGGAAGAATGAGCCTTGGAGCTGTAGCTGTGGGAAATGCCAGGAGAAATAAATAATGCTGACAGCAACGACAGAGACTAAGCTGTCACTCAGATACATCCTGCAAAGAACTGATAGTGTGGGGCATTTGTCATCTGAGTGCTGAACTTTTGGTTCCCTGGCACCTGGGTGCAGAGCCTGGCTCCGGAGGACACAGTGTCCTCAACCCTTCTCGCCTGCTCCCTGGCTGCAGCCTGGCAAGGTTGATAATCCCTGGGGCCCCTGAGGGGAGAAGCTAACTCACTTCTGGGCTTGACTGTCACCCCTGTGGTTCCAGGTGGGCCTGGTGTACATGTTCAACCTCATCGTGGGTACAGGCGCCCTCACCATGCCCAAGGCCTTCGCCACTGCTGGGTGGCTCGTTAGCCTCATCCTCCTGGTGTTCCTGGGCTTGATGAGGTAAGAGGTGCAGGCGGCTGTTGCCCAGGCCTGGGGGTTGAGCTGGAACGTGGCTTCTCGGGATGCCTGACAGTCCCCTGATCAACAGGAAGCCACTTTGGGGGTAGGAAGATGGCTGTCCACCTGTAGGAGAGTCCTGACTAGCATGGCCTGGAGTGAGGAAGTTTGAAGGTCTCCCAGTGCCTTCTGGGTAGGGGGCCATTACACAGCCCTGGAGAGTTAACAGCCCAGATGTCAAATCAGCTTGGGAGTGTCCCCAGCAGTGCTGCCTGTCTCTCCCCACGGCCTGCCTGAACTGCCTGTCCTTTGCTGTACTTCGTTACTGTTACCATCCATCCTTGCTCTCTGGGAAAAATGCCAGCCAGCCACAGAAAGAGCCAACAGGCATCTCACAGGCACCAAGGGGATCTGGAAAGTCGTGAAATTTAGAATTTGCTTAAGACAATTGACCAAGTAAGTGATGAGTATGCAGGTATGCACTTGTGTGGTCAGTTGTTAAGTGACCTGCCTTGTGCCTCCCAGGCCTTTAGGGCACCTGCTCCATGACCCAGGTGTGTGGAAACCCCAGTTGGGGCTTCAGAATAGACAGAGTCTACATCTGGAGTTCTGGGGGACTCCATGTGCAGTCTGAAGTCATTTCACAAGAGGCCCAGGCCACTAAGGGATTTAGAACTGGGCATGTCCAGCCCATTTGATCAGGTAGGAGTCCACATAAAAGACGTAGGAAGGAAACAAAAAGAGGCGGGAAGAGCCTGGTATGATGGTGCATGCCTTTAATCGCAGCACTCAGGAGGCTGAGGCAGGAGGATCGTTGCAAGTTCAGGACCAGCCTGGGCTACAAAGTGAGCTCAAGGCCAGCCTGAACTGCATAGAGACCCTGTCTCAAGAGACACAACAAAGAAGTGGGAAGATGAACCTGGAACAACCCACCCAAAGAGCATGTCCCTGAGAGGTGACACCCCATCTTGACACAACTGGCACCATTCTCTGTGTGGGCTTCTTCATGGAGCAGAGACCAGAGGATGAATAATGTGAAAAAAGGCAAAGCCTAGCAGGGCAAGCAGCTAGCGATTGGCGACTGCAGGTTCCAGTAGGGCCCGAGGGTCACGGAGGGCAGCACTAAAGCCCAGGTTGGGAGAGGGAGGGAGCAGGCACTGGGGGAAGAATGAAGCAGATCTAAGCAGCTGAAGCCAGCTGAGATCAGGGTTTTCAGTTTCTTTATGCTGTTTTTTGTGGAGTCTTGAGGCAAACCTTGGGGCACTGTGGATCATCACATACTTCAAGCGCATCAGGAGCTGTAGAAGCCCTTGTCCTGATGTGACTCTGTCCCCTTCAAAGGACCTGCAGCACAGGCAGCTGTCTGAATGGGAGGTGATTATTGGGAGACCCACGTAGGGCTGCCACACCCCATCCTCGCTAAACCCATTTATGGTTGAGCATCATCAATGGGTTGGCTTTGTGCAGCCAAGAAAAATCTCTTATTTATTAAGATTGATTTTAGTTTTACTTTCAAACTGAAGAGAAATTCTAAAGCCCTTAAAGTGGTCGGTTAGGCCAGATAAGGAGAAACCTTTCCCCGTGGCACTGAGGCCATCAGAATGGGTGTTTGGGGCCCTGTTGCTCCTCCTTGCCCTCTCCCTCACCAAGGTAAAGGGATCTGGGTATGACAGCCCCTCTGCACCTGCTATCCACCTGCAAGGCTGAGCAGTCACTGCTGTCTGTCATCAGCTCCTGAGCACACAGGGCCAGAGCTGTACCCGCCTTGGGAAAGGGGGAGACAAGTGTTCACCCTAAGTTGTTGAATGGCAGCAATGGAGTCGCGTTTTGTCCCCCGGAATGCAGCGCGCTGCCTCCTGTTAGCAAGAGCACCTGTGTGCTCTGGTGTCCACCTAGGCTCCGAGCTTCTGTAAGTGAAGAAGAAAAGACTGTTTCTCTGCTGTAGTCTGACTTCTTGGTGAAAATCTGGTGCTTCTTCCCAGTGCCCCCATTATATTCGGGCCACAGTAATGAAAGTTTAATTAATTAACTAACTTAGTCTTTTTTGAGACAGGGTTTAACTATGCAGTTCAGGCTGGCCTTGAACTCACTTCGTAGCCCAGGCCAGCCTTGAACTCGCAGCAGCCCTCCTGCCTCAGCCTCCTGAGCAGTGGGATGACAAGCATGCGCCACCACACCTGGCTACAAAAGTTTATTTTAGTATTAGCCAGATGATTCCAAAAGTAAAAAGGAGCCAACTCCAGTGCCACGCTTGCATTATCTGCTTGCACTAGTGTGTGTGATTGGGAGCTGGCTGCTCACCTGTGACCTCGTGAGGAGCGGGAAAGCTGTCCCTCCAGAAGCTCTGAGCACACCTCTGAGAATCCACCTCCCCTCCCACTATGGTTTACTGTCTGCCCCAGCAGGCCCCTTCCTGGGGTGCAGGACCACATTGCCCCCTCCGAGTCACCTCCACCTCAGCTCTCAGTGTTTTCGAGTGGCATCAAAAATGCTACGAAGGTAAGCAGACAGGCATCGGGTATGCACATGCACACTTTTTCCCAAGAGAGACCCATCGAAGCTTGTCTCTAGGGAGCAGCTCTCAGAGGGGCCACTACAGGGCTGCAGGTTGGGTCACACATACCTGTTGCAATCTCCTCCCTGTCATTAACACATGGCTCCCTCCTCAGCTTCGTGACAACTACCTTTGTGGTGGAGGCCATGGCCACAGCCAACGCCCAGCTCCACTGGAAGAGAATGGAAACCCGAAAGGTGTGTGTGTTGCCCTTGTCTCCAGGCCTCTGCTCGGTTGTGTGCCCATGGGAAGAGCACCCTGTCCTTCGCCCAGTGCGGGAGCCTCATCCCAAGCCCCAGAACTGCAGCTTCATAGCCTCACAAAGGCAAGAGAGTGGTGTCTGCTGTCTTAGCATCACAGCATTGGTCCCTCACACCCCTGCCTTGAGCCAGCGCAGTCATCCTGAACATTGTCCCCAAGAACTATGTGTGGCGTGTCTTCGCCTTCTAATGTGACAGTGAGGATGTAAGACAGTTCCTAAGCAGATACCTTCTAGAAAGAGGGAACAAAGGGAGTACGTTCACCAGTGCCTGGGGTGTCTATAGCATCTTATACTCATCCTTTCATCTGTCTTTCCTCTCCCTCCTCATCCATTTCACCGAGTCCTCCCAGGAGGAGGAAGATGAGGACTCCTCCACAGCCTCTGACAGTGATGTGCTCACCCAGGAGAGCTACGAGCAGACAGAGAAACTGCCTATCCTGTCTGTGCGTAAGTCTTGGGATTCTGGGTGCGCCCCATGCTCCCTCTGCTCAACTGGGCTCAGGTTCTTTGTGCAGGGGGCCCAGAAGTCTCCCCGCAGACACCCTCTGCTGTTCCCTGCCTGTACATTGGTTCCTAGGAAGGTGCCATGGTAGAGTAAGCAGAGCACAGGCTTTGGCTTTACCTCTTACTGATATTTGCAACTTGGCACGTTAGTTGAGCTCTGTGTCCCATGCCCACTGGAAGCTTGTGTGAATAGGGGTCTCCAGCTCCAGCCCCAGCACCCCCCCTTCACCCCTCCTGCACAGGCTCCTGCCACACCGTCTCACCCCTGTTCCCACCTGGCCAGAGCTGGAGTCCTTCTCCTTCTTGCCCCATGAGGAGCGTCCCTCAATTCTCTTAAAAATAGGTGGAACATGGCTCTGTGCTAGGGTGCTTGGCTATCATACACAAAGCCTTGGGTTCCATCGCAGTCGTGATAGGAAGACAAAAAGACTTACAAGACACTTCAAGCAGGGAACATTAGGAAAAGTCTTCTCCAGAGTTTGAGATGCATGGGGGATTCCTTATCCCGGAGGCTGCACTTATCTCGGCAACCCCTCCTGGAGCTCTTCCAAGGAAGAACTGCCACCATTCCTTGTCCTTTTGGCTCCACAGAGAGACGTGCACCTCCCAACCTGTTTGAAATCACAGACAGGGTGGAAATGGGACAGATGGCTTCCATGTTCTTCAATAAAGGTAAAAGCTTCTTTGGGGGAGGGCGTGGAGAGGGTCCTACCCTGCAGACCTGGTCCTTATAATGAAGACTCCACATTGACTAGCGGTAAGGGAGGCCATGGGGAGGAACAGATTGTCCACTTGCTCCAAGGCACTGCAGAGGCCACCTTGCTGAGAGGTCTGTCCTGCTTCCAGCTGTTTACTTGAATTCCTCCCTGTCCCAGCAAGTAGAAGCGGCTGCCCTAGTAGGAGTCAGGAATCCTCAGCAGCTTTCCAACAAAGAAAGCTGATGGGGGCCAGGTGGTAATTTTGTGCTTCTTATTTGCTTCACTGGGTTTGGTTTGGTTTGGTTTGGTTTGGTTTTTTGAGGCAGGGTCTTGCTACATAGGTCAGGCTGGCCTTGAATTCACTGTGTATCCCAGACTGGCCTCGAACCTGCAGCAGTCGCCCTGCCTCTGCCTCCCAAGTGTTATGATTAGAAGTGTGCTACCATGTCTGGCTCTCTGTTGCTTCTAATTTGTAGCCTGCTCTGTCTGGGACAACACCCTCTGAGAGTAGGATCTGCCACATGCTTGTCCGGGCCTGTCCTCGAGGTGGCCAGCAGAGGGCGCTCAGAGCCCATATCCGTGTTGCCCGGTAGCTAGGCACCATTGTGCTCCCTCCAGCCAGCAGTCTGCTGCTGAGGGTATTTGGCTGCAGCCTGCAGGGACCCGCCCAGCTCCCACCATATACCTCTGTGGCAAATTTTGAGCTTTTAGAAGAAGAACGATTGAAAGTTTAGTTTTTAGGGCCCAAACCTGTGTGTTTCCACTTCCATGAGAGTTAGGCAGTCCCTCCTCTTGCAGCTAGCTTGGAAGATCTCTCTGTCAAAGCCTCTAGAGTGGGCATCTCCATTCTCGCTGTCAGTATGGCTGTGCTTACTGCAGAGCAAGGGGGACAGAGCAGGGGACACCAGGCACTCACTAGTGCCCCCTGACAGTCTGTCCAGGAGGCAGCGATTATTAGTACACATTTGCCTGAGGCTTGGGTCCACTCTTGCTCCAGATCAGGCCTCCAAGAGCATTCCCAGAATTCACCACTGGCTTCCCAGGGCCTAGTCCACTCCTGTGCTTTTACTTTGTCCCATTTCTGTCCCAGTCCATCTCACCAGACTGAGAAAACATAACCGCTCCCCCACCCCCCGGCAACCACACAGGCCTCTTCCAAAAGAAAGCTTTCAAAGTCGGACGCACATCAGAGGGAGAATGTGTATTTTTCTAAGCCTCCTTTCTTATTTTTATGTTTTGCATCTGCCCCCATTTCCGTATGAATTCTAGGAATGAGTGGTTCATTTCATCATCGTCTCCCACCCCCATAGACCAGACTCTCCTAAGTCTAACAGAACGGTGTGCTCATGGGGAGCAGCCCCATTGCTGGAGGGGCCTCCTCACCACGTCCTGCAGGCCTGGTCACGGGGCCTATCCTGGGCATTGCAGAGTGTTCAGCAGTGTCGCTGGTGTCTAGGTGCCCAGAGCACCTCCTAATTGTAACAATCAGTACTGTCTAGTCATCATTGACAGACTGTTCAGTTGTCGCCTCACCTTTGGCAGGGCCGCCACCCTCCCCAGTGCCTCCCAGAGTCTCTACTCATTTCATGTAATTAGAAACACCAGACCTTGTCATTGATGTGCTCTGAGGAAGCTCACTGATCCTCCCACTTTGTGTCCAGTAATGAAATTTTATTGATCAGGAAGAGCCAATGGCAGTTTATAAACAGCCAGAAAAGTGCCAGCACAGAGTCACTGGCAGATGGCAGGAAAGGAGTGGGGAGAGAATGGGGCCTCCTTGCTGAGAACTTTGGTGTCAGAGTAGAAAGGCAAGCTGAAGTGGGTTGCGGATGTGAGTGGCAGGCAGCCCCAGGGGCCACTGAGTTTGGAAGTCAGGGCCATCTCTGACGTGTCAGAGAAGGCCATGCCAACTAGCGTATTCAAAAAGCGAGCACCGGTCCCTCATAGTCCTTTAAGAACTTGTGTTTGCAGCCACATGTGGTGTGGGCCTGTAATCCCAGTGCTCTGGGAGGCTCAGGTAGAGTTATACATTGGATCATTGGAGTTCAACCTGGGCCACTTCGCAACTTAGTAAGACCCTGTCTCCAAAGTGGGCAGTGGGCAAGGGTAGCTCAGTGCAACGGCCCTGCGTTCAGTGCCTGGGAAACCTCCCCTCCCACTGTGTGTGTTGCTGTTGTTTTTCCTCTAGATTTGTAGGAGCAGAGCTGACCTTACATGGCCAAGGAGTAACATGTCCTAGGCTTTTCCCTGGGGACCCTGCAGGTTCTTCTGAGCCACCAGGATTAGAAAGAAACTGTCACTTCTTTTCTTTTTTCTTCTGTTCTTAAAGCAGCCAACAGCTTGAGACCGGTAACATCAAAAACTTGAGCTAATTGCTCAGACTAGTTGTCTGAGGCTGTTTCAGACTGGTGGTCAAGGGCCATAACCCGTATGTTATAGAGGCCTGACTGCTTTCTCCAGGGCTTCTGGAGTTGTGTGCAGAGGGTAACATGGGTGGAATTCCTCTCACTATGAGACAAGAGCTGTCGGGGACTTGCCAGGATTGAGAATTGAGTCTGATGAAATTCCGATGAGAGCCTTACACTCCCAGCTTCTACTTCTGGCTCCTTCTGCAGTGAGAGGGGCACAGTCTGCTCTGCAGAAAGAGTGCCAGCATCACATCACGCATCTTGAAAAGTCAGCCTCTGCCTCGCCTGTGGTGAGCACTGATTCTCCCAGGACAGCGGGCATTGCTGGGCCACTGGTGTTGGCTGATTCAGATTTGGAAAGAGGCACCGGGTCTTCGGAAAGGAAGCACTTTCTGTGGTCAGTTACAGCTTTGGGGAACTGGACCATTTTCCACTACCTTCTCCACTTCAAGTCTTCAGCAGTGACCTCTTGTCCTAGAACTGTGTGTTGGCTGCGGAGGAGCGCACTTGGGTTCATTCTCCCACTCGGGCATCTCCTCCCCTCCCCCCGTGTCCTGGTCCTTGTATGCGGTCCCCTCAGGCCATAGGTTTCTCTGGGCTAGCCATTCCGCCCTCTCTCCTTGCACTAGTCCAGATTCAGAACCTCTAGCATCTCCAGGCCTCACAGAGCTCTCTCAGTGCAATGTGTCTCTTACCAGTGTCACAGTGCAGCCAGCCAGATCAAGGAATAGGACTTGGGGTCATTTTTCCACTTTCTGTAGGAAGTCAGCAGCTTGGGCACTGAAAGCTACAGCAGAGGTAGACAGTTAGTTGTCAGAAAGCAGCACCGCCCCCTCTCTGGCTCCCTGACTGACTGCTGGTTTTGTTGCTTTCAGTGGGGGTCAACTTGTTCTATTTCTGCATCATCATTTATCTGTATGGGGACCTGGCTATCTATGCTGCAGCTGTGCCCTTCTCCCTCATGCAGGTGACCTGGTGAGTACTCCCGGCAGCCCCCAGGCTGGCCGTAGCCCATCGCGCCTCCCCACCCAGTGCGGGTGGTGGCCATCAGAGAAGCATGACGCCAAGGAAGTCTGTGGCACCTGATGAGGGTTGACACTGAGGTCCTTCTCCACAGAGCCACAACCAGCTCTGCCCTCTGTCCCCGGGAGAAACGCCCTGCGCTGCTGTCCCCTCCCCACCCCATTGGGAAGATGGCTCAGATTCCTCCGAGGGCCCCTGAGTTATTGGGAACAAGTGGGGCACATCCTAAAAGATGGTTATGCAAAGTCAGATTGTGGAGGAGGGTAGCTTCTATGTCGCCCCAAGACAGGGCAGGGAGGACACCCCGAGCCTGGGCCTGGTGTTATTCTCTCAGCAGCATCTCCGGCAATGACTCCTGTGGCATGGAGGCAGACACCAAGTACAATGACACTGACCTGTGCTGGGGCTCCCTGCGCCGAGTGGACACTTACCGCATCTACCTGGTGAGTGTCCCTGCCCAGCCTGAGGTGCTACAGCCATCTCGGGTGGTGGAGGGCTCTGAACCACCTTTGCTTTCAGAGAGAACCCAGAGAAGAGGCACCTATGTGTCTCCATCTATGTGGCTGAACGCTAGGGTCTCAGCTCTAACAGGACATGGGTCACATCCCTGAGACTCCAGCCTCAGGGTGCTTTGAGGACCAGGCCTCAAGTTAGACATGGTTCGGAGTGGCACCCGGGTCCTTGTCAGCTCTGGGGCCATGCACTGAAACAGATTTAGCTCAAGGTTTGTGGGGTGCTCTTTGCAAAGCACTTTGAAAGTCCCCGATCTCATGCTCCAGACTTTCCATGTTTTGATCTTACTCTGTGTCAGCCCGGAGCTCTCAGGCAGAAGCTGGGTCTCCTGACCGGGTGTTCAGGACTGATCTGTCTTACAGTTGACTCTGACCACAGTCAGGCTCTGCAGACAGGACAGACAGCCCAGCCACCTTCCTGTCTGCCTGCCTCCCTGTGGACAGCAGAAGAAGATGAATCTCCAGGCTTGTTCTTGATTGCTTTGGGCCACAGTGCAGTGGGGGTGGTGCCAGTTGGGCTTCTGATAATGAGACACGGACCAGAGGCAGCTATTTATCTCTGCCTGCTTCGTGGGCAGGGCTCACAAACGTTTCCCTTTAGCTTTTGCAATATCTGTTAATACGTTCTGCTTCCCTTGGTCCTCCTCAGCCCTGACACAGATTCAGGTGTGCTGGGTGACATACAGTTTGATGTGTGGCCCCTTAGCTGATTTGAGGAGGGTGACAAGGGCCAGGAGAGGGCCCAGGCCTTCAGGTAGTGGCCTCTTGACCCCATCCTCACTATCCTAGCAAAGATTTCTACAGGCCCTGCTAGCTATGTTATTTGGGTTCAGCCTCGTTAACTCCAGGGACCGCTGAATGGTATTTTTGTTCCTCCCAAGTCTGGGCTCACAGACCTCCGAAAGGAGCCCTGTGGCGTAGAGCGTAGGAGAGACGGCTCGTCTGCTTCTCAGGCAATTGGTCAGGGATCTGTGTCTTCCTCTTGCACACTGAGCCACAGCTAAGAATTTGTCTCGCACTAGAATTATGTCTCCCATCCTCCCGTGGCAGGTCCGGTGGGAACGTGGTAGCAGATTGGATTGTCCGGCAAGTGACCTGCTCCACCTGCCTGGTTTTGATGGTGGCACAGGAACCAGCATGGTAGCCAGGAGGATGGGGGGACTGAGGCCTTGTTCACCTCTTAGCATTTCAGTGCACTGTAATAAGTGAAATCACCCGAAGTATCCATGAGGATGGGGCCCTCCCAGATCCCCCTTTCCACTTCATCGTGGGCAGGGGGGTGAGACGGAGAGAGGAGTCTGGAAGGCTCCAGAGAGGAGCAACAGCAGCCGAGCCACGCCAGGGTCTTTGCCAGGGAAACCACTGAAGTCTACAGACCCTGCCTAGCACCCTCCCTCACCTGCCAGCAGACTAGAGGCCAAGCACTGGGAATATTGGCTGCTGTCATTTGCTTGGTAAATTATTCAGAAGCATTATTATTGCCTTGTTAAATTGTGCCTTCACTTACTCCTATAAACCTTCCTCACGTTGGAAGCCTCCCTCCCCTAGTCTCAATAATTCTGACTAAACAGGAAGCCCTCAGGAAGGCAGACAGGCATTAATTATTGCCTTCATCTCCCAGATATTGCATGTATAACTCATAGAGCTAATTGTCCTAGCGCCTGCGAACACTCCAGACCTGAGAGTGATCTGGGAGGTGCAAAAAAGGAGCAGGTAGGCTGCTCTCTGCCCCACTGTTCCCCTCACCCCATTGCCACCCTCTCTCCTTTTCACTGCGGGGCTTCTGTCTGCCCAGGGCCTTCAGCTTGGCCTGTTCTCGTCCAGTGCTCAGGGACTTGAGGCAGATGGGTCTGAACATTTCAGAAGTCACTTTACAGTTTTGCATGTGGCTTCCAGGGTCTGTGGTCTTGCAAAACAGCAGAGCCTCTGGACCCCAAATGCTGATGCTTCCATCTCTCTGAAGCCCCTCCCTCCTCTAGGGGCTTGGGGGAGAGGCAAGGCTGGGGGTTTTCTTCCACAGACTGGAGCCTTCTTGCAGGTGAGGACAGTGTCCACCTCTCCCAATTTCAGGGAGCTGGATTCCAGCAAGTGGCCTCTTCAGATTCCAGGAGCGCCAGCCTTTCTCCCTGCCCCTGGTTATTCAGGTCCAGATGATCTATCCATTGTAGTGACTCCACAGTGCCCTGTACCATGAGCAACAGCAGCTGAGCCACTCCAGGGTCTTAGTTTCTGGTTTTGCGAGCAGCCAGGCTCTACCCAGATAGTCCACAAAGCACGGCACAGGTTGAGTGAGTTTAAACACATTGCCACCCCACGCACAGATCATCTCTTTGTCTCAGGTAGATGATGGCCCTACCCAGCCTGCGTGTGTGTGTGTGTGTGTGTGTGTGTGTGTGTGTGTGTGTTGAGAGAGTCTCACTCTGCAGTTCAGGCTGACCTTGAGCTCACTTTGTAGCCCAGGCTGGTCTCGAACTTCCAACAATCCTCCTTTCTCAAAGCCTGCATTTTTAGAAAGGCCTAGTAATAACCACTTCTTCATTGCTATTCTGGGACAGTATGTTCTGTGGCATAAAGATACAGGCTTTTATATTGTGGCTTAGCGTTCAGAAAGTCCTCTGGAAACCATCTCTACTGTTTCTTCCCAGGAAAGCTCCTGAGAAGCACAGACAGAATAAGAATATCTAAGATATTAACTATCTCTGAGGCCAGCCTGTGCATAGCATCATGATTACACCCAAGAAAGGAGCTTTCTCCACCAGCAGCTACCAGTTGCCTCCCAAAGCCCCTGACTTTAATGAATGGAAAATTCCTCCTCCTCTCCCCACATCCTGGACCCCTGTCCACATCCTGTGATTCCCAGCACAGCTGATATGAGTCAGTTTCTCCTTCCTATGGAAGCTGCAGAGCAGGGTGCTGTGGGGTGCAGGCTTCTCGAATCTCTTGCTGCTTCACATGAGCTCTCAGGTGCCCCCCACCCCACCCCACATGCTGCACAGCTGGAGCCAGCAGTGGCTGGACCCTGCGATTAGGGCCTATGAGTGCTATCAGGACCCGAGCTCCGCTGACCTTGGATTCTTGGGCTCCCATTCTCTCACCCCCAGCCCTAGTTCCTTTGAAGAACGGGATGGGAAATTGTCAGGTGCCCCAGCTCTTTCAAATGGGTAACATTGCCTGCAGGCCGGGGAGCATCTTGGGATTCTGTCCACAAAACTTCTCTGGCTTTGCTAGAGACAAAGTCAGAATTTGGCATTTCGTTCCTTCCTGTGCTACAGTGCAAAGAGCCAAGGACCCCTGCGAGGTGGTGGGGTGTGTGTGAATAGGTCTGTCAGGACTCAGGCTGTCCTGGGGGTCTGGAAGGTGTGCTGCTACCCTGGGGTGAGGGCACTGCGGTCTCTCAGTGCCCTTCCTCATTCCCATAGCACCCTACTGCCCATCATTCCATTCCCTGTGTGGGATCCTTCCCTCCTGGAGGGCGTCAGAAGGAAACCCTGAGGGGACGTGGGGACTCCCTGAGTGCTGAAAGCTTTTCACTGTTCGGAGAAGCTAGCAGCATCCGCCGCTTACAGGTGAGCAGATGCTGCTGGGTCACAGGCCGCCCAGCAGGCACTGCCCCAGCAGAGCACAGATGGCAGTACTGAGCTTATCCTGACTGGAGACCCAGCTGCAAACTGACCATACTGAGCAGGGGCCCTTGGAATAGGACAAGGTCACCCCATTTGCTACCCTGCCTTGAACTCAGGAGTTGGAACACTGATGACTCTGAAGACAGCTATGAGCCGGCAAGAGCCCAGCAAGTGCCCTGCCACTCTGCCTCCCAAGCTTCCTTCATGTACCTGCTTTGAGGAGGTGGCAGGGCCAAGCGGAAGCTAGGCCTGCCGGCCGCTTCGCAGAGGGGTGGATTGTACTGAGTCAGTCTCAGGTTAGATGGGAAGCAGTCTTGCAGGGTCTCAACAAGAACCCTGTGGTCCGTCTCCATCAAGAGACTGTGTTTCCTACTTCCCCCTTGGCTCCATTTCACGTGGCCACACTGGCCCTTGTCCTTCCTTAGCACTTTACACGGCATGTGGCCCCTTTGTGAACTGAAAGGCTTCTTTCAGCGGAGAGGACCCTCTCGGAGAAGGGGTGAGAAGGGAGTAGCGAACCCACATGGCTGGGCCCCGTCAGGATCCTAACATGCCCCCACCTGGGTGCACTGCATGCCACAGCAGCTTGTTAGTAGTCACTCGCTCATTTCTGATTTAGGTCTTGCAGCCACACAATATAGTGTGTGGCATCGTCTCGTTTTACAGCAGGGAAAACTGAGACTGGGAGATGATGGCTTCCCATGGTCCCCAATTTGAAGCAGAAGCCCAGTTCTCCGGGCTGTTGGTGAGTCTTCTTGCCCTGCAAACGGACTTGGCTTTCCCCCCCAGCACAGGTCCACAGACTCCACGTGTAGGGTGGCCCTGGCGCAATGCAGAGTGAGGGATGTGGGCCACCTGTTTGTCAGCCCTCGGAGTCTGACCTTTGCAGGGGGTTGAGGTGACACCACCCAGATGTGGTGTCCAATGAGTGAGCTGTGTTTGGACATTCTGCCCGCCGGCTTTGACATGTCTTTCTGTCGCTCCTTACTCCCAGTAGCCAAGTGGACTTTTCCTCTTGCTGGAAAGGTAGGGCTGGAATCAAATGTTCTTCCCAAGGACATTTCCTTCCCCTGCCTTGGTCTCTGTACTTTCGGCATCAGCCATTGTGCCCTGGGGCTGTGGCATCTGCTAATAAGTGGGTCACCGCTGCCATCATTTGTGAAGTATTTATTCTTACCATGTCTGGGGCAGGAGGAGCCCTAGAGGCTTTTAGGACCCATGAGGAGGGAAAATTAACGTGAGGTAACAAGTTTTGGGGGCAGCAGTGACTTCTCAGGATGGGGGTGAGTGCAGGTTCGTGTGTTGTTTGCTCCGATGTTGGTACCCCTAGAGCACCACCCCAGGAGAAAACAGGTGGCTGCTGCCCTGGATTTATGCAGGGTCAGAATCTGGATGCAAATAGGGCAAGGCAAAGTAGTAAAGGGGGGTCCTCAGGAGGACTTGCCAAATGAGCTATCTGCAGAAGAGTTGGGGTGGGAGTGTCCTGCTGGAAACCAAGTGCCTGGGATGGGGAGGCCACATAGTACTTACAGGATCTGGGGTGTCGTAGTTTTTCTTTCATTACTGTGACAATATACCTGATGCCCACAATTAAGGAAGGAAAGGTTTATTTAGCTCATAGTTTGTAGAGGTTTCAGGCCATAATCGGCTGGCTCTGAGGCAGGGTCACATGGCAGAGGGCAACAGTTCTTGGTGGTGAAAGACAGTGAGAAGCAACAAGAGCCAAAGTGGGGAGAGAAAGCCTCCTTTCCTCTCTTACATCGTATGCAGGCCTCCACCTTGAGCAGGTGCAGCACTCACACCTTGAAAGTATGCTGACACTGGGGACTCACTGCTGGGAATGCCCATCTTCTTTCTTATCCTTCTGTTCTCCTTCCCAGCATGTCTCTGGGGGCTTTGGGAAGTAGGATTTGTTTTGTTCGCCCCTTGCCCCCAGGCATCCATGGTGAGGCTGCCTGTCACAACCAGTGTCCCCCAAGGTGCAGAGAATGAAGTTGCTCAGAATGGAGTAGCTCAGACTCAGGCTGAGTTCAGAGGGGCAGAGGGCTGCAGTGTCTTTTAATGTATCCCTCAGCTTCTGGGTGGGGTGCGGGGTGCATGTCCCTGAGGTGAGTTTGTCCCCATGGGTCCAGAGCCCTGTGCTTTGATACCCAGACTGAAGTCTTGAAGAATGAGTTTCTTCCCTACTCCCGGAAAGATCGGTGCCCACTACTCAGAGAGTGGCTGGGTCCTAATACTGAGCACCCCTCCAGCAGTGACCCCAGGCAGACTGCCATGACGGAGTGGGAAGGATTAGCTTGTCTCTTGCTTTTTCAAAGAAATCAATAACACAGGGACAGGTTTGTGTTTTTCTCCACCCACCCCAGGGAGCCTCTGTCTGTCTCTTAGGGAGCAGCTTCTAGTTTGCTTTCCCTCCCTCCACCCGCCCCCCCGGCCCACTCTAAATGAAATTCAGGCTACCTGTCACTCCCCTGCCACTGGCTCGTCTTGCTGGGACAAGCAAGGTTGCTTCCCAGTGACCCCTCGAGCCCCTGCCACACCACTGTCTGTCTCTGTCTCTCTCTCACACTGTCACACTGCAGCCTCCAGTTCTTTTACCTGCCCAGCTGCCATCCAGCAGCTCCCCAGACTGTCCCCCCTCACCTCTCTGAGGACTCCTGAGTGACACTTCCCTGAGCCAGGCTGTGACTGCCTCATTTCCCCTCCCCGCTGTCCTTTGGGTGTCTGGCTTAAGCCTTCTCCTCCTGCTCAATGAGAGAACCATTGTTTTTATTTTTAATGGCACTCTCAGGGACATGGGTCCTGTCGGCTGGCATTAAGCCCACCATCCATCACACCCCACGTCCTGCCTCTGCCGTTGCCAGTACCTGACGCGCCACATTAGAGGACAGGGCTTAGTCCCAGTGCCCGCTGGAAGCAAGGGTCTCCATGGTCTCAGTAAAGAGGTTGGTTCTGGGACTCGGGATCACAAGGCAGCAGGCCGTGGTATTTTCTGGGCTGTCCTCACCGTGCCCACACCTAGCCTCATAAGCTGCTTGTCAGCACTGGTCAGGGTCCCTCAGTACAAAGAGGACTTGAGTTCTAACTGCCAGGCCAGGTGATCTGCTCAGACCCTATGCTTACCTGGCTTGGTATCTCGCCAGTCCTGTTAAGTTGTCCCCCATGTCCTGACCCCATCCCCTGTGGCTGGGAAATGATAAGTACAACCTGGGAAATGCCACATACCCAGAGCAAGCCAGTGCAGTCTTGGGGAAACACAGTGAGATTTCTCTGCATGCTCATCCTCTTCCTCCATGTGGTCTCCCAGCTCACCCAGGGAAGCAAGTGCAGACAGGAACAGTGATCTTGTGTGTCCTAAGCTTAACCAGCCCAGGCATACGCAGCGCACTCATCCTTATGAAACCCCATCATACGAAAATCCAAACATGTGAAACAAACACCAGTGGTGATCGTTGCTACAGAAGTGATCTCTCACTTCCCAGAAGCACTCGCTGCAAGGCTCCCTGAAGTACTTCACTTCCCTCCAGCATTTAAAATGTTATTCTGAGAAAACTCGGCCTTTATAAATAGAACTTCAGGAGCTCACTCCTTGCGTAAAGGGAGGCAGCCGTGTGTTTGAGCCCCCAGGTACGGAAGATCAAGCACAGTGCAGGCAGGTGCTGGGTAAGGGGTGGGCTGGTAGGCAGCCCACCCGAGAGCAGTAACCAGGGGCACCCTCACCCCACCCTGCACATGTGCGGCAGCTTCATGGAGCTGTCGCATCTACCCATGGCCTGCACTCACACGCAGGGCCGGTCTGGTTGGGAAGCTTCCAAATAGGTCTCCGTGGGGAGCGCTCATCCCTGCTGGGGACCTTCTGCACCGTGCTCTTCCTGGACCATTTTTATACACGCTTCACACTGATCCCTGTCAGACCTGGGCTTGACGCACGCGGCCTCCTTGTTTGGGGGTGGCCCAGTTGGGGATTAAAAACCCGACTGTCTTGCTCCCCACACCACCAGGTTGACCCCTGCCTCTGCTCCGTGTCTGTGCGCACATGTACAAGTACACACATGGTTCCAGTCATTCGCCTCCAAAAACTGCGGCAAACAGACAGGTCCCCAAAACTCAGTAGCCCAGGCCACTCCATGCCCTGCGTCCCCCCCCCTGCTTCCAAAGCTCCTATTGCTGGGCAAAGAGCTAGCAAGGCTTTTATATTCTTTAAGGAAATGCCCCAGTCGTTGATTTCAGATCTCTCCTTCACTGCTTTTTTTTGGTTTATTTTTAAAAATTCAGCTAACTCTGTATTCCAAGGACCCCAACACCCTTCCCATAGTCCTAAGTATTTTGTGCTAAGTAGGATGGAAACTGTAAGCCAAACTTTTCCTCCTCCTGCTCTGCTTGTTCTGTCTGTCCCACAGATCAGCCTGTGGCCCTGCTGGATTTGGGGAGGCTGACTCTACCCTGAACACAGTTGCTCTCTGCTACCAGGTGACTGCTGTAAGCAGAACCTGGTGTCTTTCTAAATAGCACCTCAGGGCCCTGACAGTAATGTTTAATTAAATAGACCACTCACTCTAAAGTAATAACCGAGCTTTTCTGTGTAGACAGTGTCGCAGCCAGTGACTCTAGTCCTGCACACTGGCTGGAAAGCCACATCTGTTTGCAGAGAAGACTGAGCTGTGCACATGTCTGTAGTACCCCCCAGCCCTGAGAAAGCAGGAACCCCAGAGCACCAGAGGGTGCGCAGACAGCAGAAAGATGCATGGGACACGGGTATGAAGGGCGTGAGGCAGAGCTAAACAATTATGGTGCATATTAATAATGCCATGTGATTAATTAGCGTGAGCTCTGGAAGTCTTGTGGATTAGCTGAGAGGAGACCGAGGTGCATCTTAATAAGCCTCCAGGTGCGGAAGGAGGTGTTGCTGTGCAGTTGCTGTGTGAGAATGCGAATCCAAAAGGATGAGGCACAAGCCCCTGAGGGCAGGTTTAGCTTGGCCATGGCAAGAACTTCCTTAGCCACAGATTGAGACGGTCCCCAGCAACCTTTATGGGACAAACAAGCAGGCTCCAGGGTTAGGCACCAAGTGCCCTCCTGGTCTATAATGGCCACGCAGTTCTGCCCTCTTCCCCCTGCTGCTGCAGGGTCATTGAGCTCCACTTGAGGGATAGGTAAACTGTCTCAGAGAACACTCCCAGACTGCTCCCCTAGATTAGGAGCAAGAGCCTCAGCAATGCTTCTCAGTCTGGTGCCTTAAGGCCCATTGTTGTTGTTGTTGTTTATCTATATTTGCTCGTTGAGACAGGGTCTCACTATGTAGTTCAGGCTGGTCTTAAATTACTGTGTAGTCATGCTGATGTTGAACTCATGGTAATTCTCCTGCCTCAGCCTCACATAGTGCTAGGATTACAAGCATGTACCACCAGCCCTGGCTCTTAAGTCCTTTGCTAAGCACATAGATTCCTGGGTTCTGTACCAGGCCTGCTGAGGCAGATTCTAAGGCCAGGAGGCCCAGAAGCTGTTTCACAGTGGTAATAGGCTTGCCAGCGTCCAGTCTGCTAGAGAGAGGCCACTGTAATCTTCCTTACAGAACCACTTCCCAAAGCAGCACCATGGAGAAGCAGTCAGGGACTCCCGGGGAAAAGGAGATGACCAGGCCATCTACGGGTCTCCCACCTGGTGCCATTGGTGACATCCTGGAATCAACACCTAAGATGTTCCTGGGCAGACAGGAAACAGCAGTAGCCATCCCTGCACAGGCTTTTTCAATCTCTCTCCTTGGAAGAAAAGGGGCACTGCAGTATCCACCTGCCAGTGGCTGCTCTGTCACCTGAAGCCCACAGGTACCCGCTGTGTCCCTAACAGATGGTGCTCTCAGCTTCTCCATAGCTTCCTGTGAGTCTGCTGTTTATGGGCTCCAGACCCTACAGTGGGTCAGCTCCCCATGGAGGGCATCTCGCTGACCACCATGTAGGGAGGGAGCTTGGGAGTTGTTAGTATAATTTATTATACCCATTTCGACAGCTCATTTATCAGCCAGCTTGATGTGGCATCTCCCCTCCTTCCCCGCCTCCAAGGTTACTCAGTTCCCCATCTATTTTGAGGTCAGACGTCAGCAGGAGAGAGGTGGAGCCAGCTTGGCCTGTGCACTCCTCTGCAGGGCTCCTGCGCTCTGGGCTCCTGACTGCCTCCTGCCCCCTCCCACTCCAGCATGGAGCAGTTCCACCTCCATTGCTCTTCCAGCTCAAGGAGCGTGGAATGAGGAAGGGAGGAAGCCAAGAGCCACTCGAGTGATCACCTGGGGCCTCTCAGAGAGCATAGCACTAGCGCCAGGCAGGTGAGGCAGCAGAGTCCTGCTGTTCCAAGGCAGAGGACCAAAAGTCAGGCTCTAGGCCCAGGAGCAGTGGGGTTCCAGTTGTCAGGGACCTGTGAACAGCCCGAGGGTACCTGCATGGCCTGCCATCCCCATACCTGAGGAGGTCCATCCCTGACAGCTGGGGGTTGGGCTGTGGTGCCTTTTTCCTAGGGAGCTGCAGAACTGGATTAATGGTCCACAGGGTCCCTATCCTTCCATCACTCACATAACGATCCACCTGTCCCTCTGGATTCTTCTTGTTCTTTGGACCTTTGAGGACCCAAGACGCCCTCCCGCCCAGCCCCTTTAGTGGTTCCCCAGCCCCACTTTTCCCAATGGGTGGGGTTCCAGAGCCCATCCTCTCACCCTCCTTGCTGTATAGTGTGGATGAACAAGGGTAAGAGCTGCTTCTGCAGAAAGACTCCAGTAGCTAAAAAGCATTACCCCAAGCCTGT
Organism: Dolichotis patagonum; assembly: GCA_004027295.1. Taxonomy (NCBI): domain Eukaryota; kingdom Metazoa; phylum Chordata; class Mammalia; order Rodentia; family Caviidae; genus Dolichotis; species Dolichotis patagonum. Next base: position 59,621 of record PVJX010003105.1, read on the forward strand.
GATACCAGAGAAGTTTTAGTCTTTGCACTTGTACCAGGGCTCAGGCTAGCCAGAAAGAGTGGGGCTGTTTCCTTCTAGAGCTCCCAAACCCTGGCCCCTCTCAGAAAGCCCCAGCTCCCTAACATCCTGTTTTCTTCTGGCCATGGTGGGTCTTCTGGAGCCCATACCAGACAGTGTGCATCCACTGAGCTACCTTTCACCAGGCTCCTGGGAGTGCCTAGGGCAGCACTTTCACGTTCTGTCCTGCAGGACTGCGATGTCCCCCTTCCCTCCCTCTTCATGCTCATTCATGTGATTAAAATCCCTTGTCTTTTTCTGCTGGGAATTAAATCCAGGCCTCACCTGCTAGGCAAGTGCTCTACTGCCTAGCTACACCCCCAGCCCCATGGTCACGGAAAGTAGTTCTGTGCCAGGAGAGTACGTTTCCAGCGCAACCACCTTGTAGCATGGGCATCACCCTAAGTCACAAAGATGGTCTCTTCCTGTCATTCCAGTTGTTCAAGCCTGGTTTGAGGTAAATCTGACTGCCATCGTCCTGCTTGAAGCCCCTCAGAAGCCTCACTCTGTGAGGCAGAGTCTGAACTCATTGTGTGGCGTGGTCTGCCCCAGGCTCCTCTTGCAGCCCGCCCTCTGCCACTGCCCACTTTCACTGCCTTGTGTCTTTCACCTTCACAGCTCCTGGCCCTACTGTGCCTTGGCCGCCCTTTGGTCCCACAAGCCCCTTGGTTTGCACTGGGTTCAGGGGGTCCCTCCTCTGAGACACCAGGCTTGCTCCTCTCCCATCCCCTGCCATCTGTCATTATTCAGTCACTTGGCCTCAGCAGGGTCTCCTTGCAGGAGGGTCTATATCTCTTTCACTTTGTATCTGGAGCCCACAGAGTTGTTCTATTAAGTGTTTGCATAGTGAGACACTTTCAGCTGGGCTGGACATCCACGCAGATCCCTCCCCTGTGCCTTGGGCCTCCTGGCTGTTGTTGACCACTGCCCAAGCAGAACCAGCTCCATGCATACCCCTTGCACATCCCCACTCCCCATGTAACCCTGTCCAAGCCTTCCTAACTGAAGACCATGCTGTTCTGTCTTCTCACCTGAACTTGTGGGTACTGGATTCCAAATCTGTTCATCACACTTACGAAGAGCTAGACATCCTGTATAAACCCTGATGGCTTATAATCATTCAGTGAATGACTGTGTGGGTTATCCACAATATTTATCTTTTCCCCCAAACCACAAGAGTTGCAGCTCTGGCATCAAATACTTGAAACTCTGCCCACCATCAGGGCACCATCTGGCTTTTCAGCTGAGAAAGAGACTTCACAGGCTGGTGTATCCTCCAACGACAGAGCAAGAAAAACAGTGGCCATGTCAGCTTAGGGCCAACCCTCAGACCAGACCAGCCCTGCCCTCCTAGCACAAGAGAGCCTTTGGGCAAAGTATTTTATCCCTCTGAATCTCAGTTTTCTCAAGCAGAAACGAGTCGCTTCGCAGGATGTCGGGATTAAGGACACAGTGTCCCTACACTCTGCCGATTGCCTGGGCACTTTGCTCCTGCGCCTCTGGAATGAGGGGCGTTGGCGTTGTGGGGAGTCTCAGGAAACTTGGAGAGTTTGGGAGAGGCACTGGGTAGAGAAGAATGGTCAGAGCTCTCTCTCCCTGCCCACAGCACAAGCTGTAGCCCCAAACCATCTCCCAGCCAGCGGTTTGAGGATGGGTTACCAGGTGTGGGACTTGCCCTCATTCCAAAGGCTGTGAGCCAGAGGAGATGGTGACGTGGTGGTTCAGTCAGCTGCCCTGGGACAATGATTTGTTGCCTGAGCAGCTACAGGGTTCTACTGCAGGGAGCATGGCACGGGAGGTTCTAGGCAGATCAGCCCTCAGGGTGTACTGACCCTGGACCTCTCCCAGACAGTTCCTTCTCTACCAGTCTGCTTGATAGAGAGGTTTGGGGTGAGTTTCCTCTCTGTTTCCATTCCTTTTCCCCATGGAGGGCTGAGGGCAGCAGATACTCTTGTTTTACCTCTCATAGTGCCCGTTAAGACAGGTCACGAACCCCAGATCCCTAACTAGGAAGTGCGTACCTCATCAGAGCGGCACAGGGGCTGTTCCAAGAAGGTTCCGAAAAGGAAGTTCCACAGTTCGTTTTTTCTCTTTCTTTTCTTTTCTTTTCTTTTCTTTTCTTTTCTTTTCTTTTCTTTTCTTTTCTTTCTTTCTTTCTTAAACACATTCTCAGTTGCCTTGAAAAAGGAGAAACAGAATGTTTAAGGAGAGGACCTGAGCGTGTTTTCAAGTATCAAACATTCAGAGGTGGCTTTTCAGTCACCATGCTCAGGAGTAATAAGAGCAAACTCAAGAACTGCCTTCCAGGGCCCTCCTTCCCACGCTCTCTGAGGGGCAGTGGCATGCTGCAGTTTGTCAGGAGTCTGTGGCCCCAGACTTCTCGTCAGCTCTCCCGCTCCCTTCTTGGAGCTGACATGGAGAGTCCAGGGAGCTCTGTGCTGCACGTTCCCCTGCCTGCCAGCCCCAGACCACACCGTCTGTTCCCAGCCACAAGACTGGGTTTGCATCCTAGGGGTGGTATTCAGGGCTTGCAGTAGCTGGTGCCTTGGCCCCCCATAATCAAGTCTCCAGTGTCAACATCTAAAAGAACAGCCACCCTTCCTTGGTTTGCCCCCTGGCTCCCCAGCATCCGAGAGAAATAGCATTTTCTCTAGCACCTTAGCAGAGGTTGCTGCAGCAACCCCACCTGGCCAAGTCTGCACGGGTACCTTGTGCACCAAGCAAATACCCAATGTGTCCATATCTGTTACCTGCGCAGAGGCACAGGTCCCCTCCTAGCTGTGGGACTCCTGCTTCGTGGAGTTGGTTTCTTTCCTCCGTTGGGTACCTAGGCAGAGTCTTTAGAACTTCCTGCTGGAATCTTTTCCTGTCAGCCCATCTTTGCCTCTGCTGGACCTCAGCGTCCAAGTACAGACTCACCCTTGGTAAAGGCTACGGGGGTATTGTCTCTCCATGCGCCATTCGGAGAGGCTAAAAGATTCAGCAGAAGAGGTGCTTCTCTCCTCAAGAAAGTGGCGCGTTAAGAGCACAAATTCTAGTCTTCAAATGCTCAAGAAGCGCGTCCCTCTTTAAAATAGCCTGTGTATCAAGTGTGGGGTTGTATCTTCAGTCATGGTCTGAATCTTTCAGTCTTTTACTCCATTCATCAGGCATCTCCCTGGTACCTTCTAAGTGTGGAGTTTGGGGGGTGGGGCGGAGCCAAGGACACTGAGACCCAGGAGCCCTCTTCGGGCAGCACACTCTGGCAGGTGTTAGGCAGACACCAGTCACTGCGGTGGAGGGAGTGGGTGTTGTGACAGAAGAACCCCAGCCTCCATCTGTCCCCATTACTGCTTCTGTACCAGGTAAGTACAGTTTGACAGTCGGCAGGGGAAAGTGTCTCCATTACAGTCAGGTTGGTGTCTGTAGCCTGACAGTTTGTCCTGGCGCAAGTTCCCTGACTCACAACAAGGCTTCTCAGTTCTCGGGTGGATCTGTCCCTAGTCTAGGCTTCGGGAGGATCACTGCTCTTCACTGCTGGGGGGCCGAGGTCTGAATGCTCTTTAGATGGTTTTCTGTGAACACATAGTCCTGCAGAGCTCAGACACCCTCTGTGGCAGGATACCTTTTGTCCTGCAGTTTGCATAAATAAGGTTCATTCCAGTGATGGTGGCTCTCTGGAATTGGTACACACTTTGGGCATAGTTTCTGATTCAGCTACATTCTCTTTCTCTGGCAGTCATTTTCTGGGTGCTATTTAGTCAGGACCTTGAACTCTGCTAAAAAGTGTTTGGACTCTTGTTGAACTTGGGTGGAGGTAATGGATATCCAATAAGAAGAGTATCATGGCCAGGCCTAGCCAGACACCTCCAGTCCCAACTACTTGGGAGGCTGAGGCAGAAAGAGCACTTGAGCCTAGGAATTTGATGCCAATCTGACCAATGTAGCAAGATCATGTCTCCAAAAAAGGGGGTGGGGGAGTAGTATTCACTTAACATTCTTTGCATAAAGGTCTTGCCTGGCTTCAGTGGTGTGGGATTCCTGGATAGACGGGCTGGAATGTGATTACCTGGTGTGTGCTGGTGCTCCCTGGGGTCAGGCAGCCAAGGCTAGCATCTGTTGAATATCATCTGTGTGCACATAATTTCAGTAAGGTCAGTAACTCAGCAGGGATCACAGTTAGCAGGGGCATCAGGATGTAACCCCCATCCTGACCCCATGACCCAGCACCGCGGCCCTTCAATCCCAGGCTGCCTCTGAGCTCACTTCGCTGAGGAAGATGAACCCCCACAAGTTGCAGTTCGAGTTAGGAAAATTAAAACTCCCAAACCAGTGTGTTTGCAGCCAGTTGAGAAATAGAAATAGAATCTTTGCACATTTCTCCACTGTAGCTCAAGGACACAGTGCAAGTTCAGCCCCCATTCAGTGATGGGCTCGTGCTGAGTTGCCATTAACCCCAATTAGCTCTTAACCCTGAGCGCTGAATGTTCCACGCCTTGCTGTGTGGAATACCCTCCAGGGTCACTCCAGGGGGCTCACTGTGTGGATTGCATGTGGCCATCGCCACCTGAACCTGCTCCCCTGACCCCTTGGGCCCCAAGCTGAAGTATTTTGTCATCAGCACCCCCAGGTCCCCATATTTAGAGTAGCCCCACTCAACCTGCCAAGACTCGTTGCCTTAGGACAGGTGCTTTCATCACCCCTGCTAAAATAAAGAGAAATCCAAGCCACCCCAGCCCTGGAGCAAGAAGGTTCTGCTGGCCTGTATTTTTGAGACACCGAGGCCTGGATAGAAGCCGCTGATACCTGAATTCTTAGTTTCTTTATTCTGTGGACACCAAAAACAAAACTACTCTCACTTTTAAACTCACATTTGGAGAACTGTCCACTAAGCAAGGAAGCAGCCGACCACCCAGTTACTGCTGTTCAGGGTGGCCCTGAGGCAAAGCACTCTGTCCTTCAGTCCTGAGCCTCCCCCAGCCCCAGAGACTAAGGACGCTGTGTAAACACAGCTTGGCAGGTCTTCCCCCATCTGGCACTTGTGTCTATAGCCACTGTCCTTGGACGCAGGACTGGGAAGGACAGGGGGCCCCTCCCCTGGCTGGATCCACAAGGTGTTGGCTGTCCTGCCTCCCTGTCAGGTGCTTACCACTGTCACTCGTTGTGGAGGAAACGTGTGTGTCCTGCTGTGTTCCAGGGGTTTGCTTGGATACGTGGTTGCTCAGAGGAGTCTGGGGTGTTCGTTCTGCATTGTGCCAGCCCTTCTGTGTTGCAGTAATTCTCTCCTGTCTTCCCTCTCATCCAAGGATGAGAGGCCCCTCTCTTCTTTTTTGAGAAGAGTGAGAAAGAACTTTGGGTTGAACTTCACTAAAGTTTGAAGTTTGAATTAGAAGCTGCAGGGCCCCCACACACACACCTCTGCCCAGCAGTAGAAGAGTTGATGGAAGATAGGCCTTGGAGTTTTCCTTTCATTTCATAGGAGAAGAAATAGGGACTATAAATCCAAAGAGTAAGTGTGGAAAGAACTTAGGCTGTTCTTTTACATTTCTTCTCAGATGTCACCTCCTTGGGGGCCAAGCAGGTTCATAGCATGGTCACAGGATTCCTTCCTTTGCGGGCATCCTGGGTGATGCAGTCCAAGTGCCCCACACTCCTCTAGCTTCTCTTCCCCCTCACACCTAGTGAATATGACACTCTTCTGAGGGGTAAATTGAGAGCAGTGCTGTTTTCATTTGATTTGCTTTTGCTAAATCCAAGCATGTTGATATTGTGTGTGTCTGTGTGTGTGTGTGTGTGTGTGTGTGTGTGTGTGTGTGTGTGTGTTATTGTTGTTGTTGGGGACAGAACCGAGGGCCTGGTGCAGTGGTGGTGAACCTTTTAGAGCTTTCACTGATACAAATAGCCCACTGTAGCACGCATGCCATGGGTTCACCACCGCTGGCCCAGTGCAAGCACTATACTATACCCCCAGCCCTCTCAGATGTTTTGGGAAGCATTTTCCACAACAGAGTGAACTGTTTTCAGCCAGAGCAAGAGCACTTCTGTGTGGCTACATGTTTGCTCTGCCAGCTCAAGCAGTGGCCAGAAGGAAGATAGTAAGGAGTGCAGAGCGAATCTACAAGATCAGAGTTGTCCCTTCCCCTCCTGCAGGATGACACTTGTCCCACCACTTAATATATTCTGCACATACTTGTCGATGTGTGTATCTCTGTGCACTGAGCCCTTCCTGGGTGCTGGGATGCAAGGGGATACAGTCCTTGCCCTGAGAGTACCTGCACTGTTCTGGGGATGCATGGTCAACCCATGCCAAAGGAGTGGCTCCCTGTTCCCCACAAGAGTAAAGTCCTGTGGCACTGGCTGTCTACTTGGTATTTCAGTCAAGGTCCCCCAGGGAGGACTAAAATAACTACAGAGGCGCTGACACTTGAGCTGGCTGTGGAAGGTAGGGGCTAAGGAAAGTAAAGAGAGAGAGATTCCCTACCAGGAGGAGGAGTCAGGAGGCTAAAGGCGTGAGAGTGGGAATTAGCCTGACATTGGGACAGAAGGTATCAGTGGGGAACAGCCTACCTAACGGGACAGATGCATTGCACAGGGCTTGCACTGAGAAGAGGGCTGGGGTCAGGACCGGTCTGTTCTGCTGCTGCTTTTTTGCTCTGGCACTGGACTTCTCCGGTACCTCTGCCTTCATCAGTAAGCAGGTGGCAGTGTCACCTGCCATGGTCACTGTGTATATGAGCAAGGAACCAAATGAATCTGTGTATGAGGGTTTTGTAGATATAAAAGGGCCTGTGTCCTTATCACAGGACAACTCTGCTAGGACAGGGCAGTGAAAAATGCCAACAGCTTGGGGGATGGCAGGGTCGAGAATGGCTGAGATGGAAACCAGGCAGATGGTGGCACCTAGCGACTTTACCTCTTAAACTGGGCTGTTTAATTTGGTATTGGCACCAAGTTTAAATTTTCATTTTGTTTTTTCTGGCCCACTACATAGAGAAATTTGGAGTCTGGGAGTTAGGTGTTAGCTAATTTATTTTCTGTTCTCATGTCAACACTTGCTCGTGGTTCCCAGTTGGGACAACTAAACAAAGCACACCACGTGTCACCAATGCTGGGCACATTTTGTGACAAGCAGAGTTGAGCTGAACAGGAGTGTCATGGCTCTGATTAGCAGACTTGAGTCAGGAGTTCTAGACTTGGAGATGTGCTGTCCGAAGTAGCACAGCATTTCTTTCTCCCATTCCAGAACTGAGCAGCTGAGGAAAGTGGAAGTTCAGGTCAGTGGCTGAGTCTCCAGTACCTAGATGCCACCCCCTTGAGCAGGCTTGACCCTCGGTACTTCTGGGTCTCAGCCAAGCCAATGCTATCCAGGGAATCAGTGTGCTCGGCCCACTCCAGTCCCTTCCAGTCCCTGGTTCTGAAGACTGGGTGTCCCTCCTGTCTCCAGGGAGCAGAAGACTGAGTTGCAGATCCAGAGCTTTCTGGCTTCTTTGTCCATGGGTCACAGTGCTGGCAGAAGCTGGAGAAATGCAGCTCCTTCCGGCTCCATCCTCAGTGCGGGGAGGGGAGGAGGGGGTACCACCGTTGGGATGCTTGCGCTGCTAGCTGCAGGACTTCTGGTCTTGGAGCAACTAAATTCTGGGGTTTGTTTGTTTGTTTGTTTGTTTTTGAGATAAGGTCTCACTGTGTAGTCCAGGCTGGTCTTGACCTCACTAACCCAGGCTGGCCTTGAACTTACAGCAATCCTCTCGCCTCAGCCTCCCAAGTGCTGAGATTATAGGCGTGCACCACCATGCCTGGCTAAATTCTGGGATTTGAAGCCACTGGGTTTGTGGTAACTTGTTGCAGTACCACAGAAGCCTAACACAGAGAGTAAGGAAGGAATCGGAGATGGCTGGAGTTCACAGCCTGAGCAGCTGGCGAGCACGGGGCCTTTCCTTTGCATGGGGAACCCAGGAGGGCAGCCAGCTCTGTAAGCTGGACACGCTATGGCAGAGCACTGGAAACAGGCGCTTCCCAGTTCCCAGCAAGACTCCAGCAAGGTGGCCCTGGGGCCTTTGGTGGACAGCTAAACTCACTGGCCCAGAAAGAGAGAGAGGCTTCAGTGGGCCCCATTTCCATTTCCCAGGTCTGTCCCAGACTTGACTTCCAGAGTCTTGTTTGAAGATTTCATTACAAATCAAAGAGTCATTCTTTTTTTAAAAAACACATCTGACTGCAGTGACCAGTGTCCCTGCTTCCTGTAATGAGCTGGGTGACAAGAGTCCTTGAACAGAGACTGAATTTGAACTGATCAGTGGCTTTTAGGGGTTGGAAAACCATTCCAAAGCCAGCTAATTTATAATGTCATAATGGCTAGACTGGAAGGCCCAAGAGGATAGCCTGCTTCTTGGCTTTTTATTTCCTCTTTTTTAAGAAGGAGAAAGAAAACACAAAAGTGCCACATTCGGCTGACGAGCGTACAGAGATGGACCTACCCCTGCCAGACCATCAGGAGCCTGGAGCTTGCCCTTCAGCCCAAGCCCCTTGCTTCCCAGAGGCCTCAGCAGCCACCACAACTGCTGTCCTTTGTCCTCTGCTCCTGCACTTGCTGAGTTCTGGCTCTCGCTAATTTGCAGAGGACACCTGTTCCTTAATTAGCCCCAGCCCCAGGTCCAAGTCTCCATCTGAACTCCCTCAGATGCATGAGCCCGAAGCCGTGCAAGGCTGTTGTTCGGCAATCTGTCCGTTGTCTGCAATTCCATGGGCTCTGAGTGGTGTGGCCACTCTGTGCTCCTCAGTATGGAAAGGAAACATCCCAGCCACCGCCTAGCTGTGGGTGTCACCGCTGCCGGTCAAACCTTCCCTGGGCACCTGCCATCTCCAAGACTGGGTCTGAGAACACTAAACGAGGGCGGACCCTCATTCAGACTCCAGGTGCCAGTTCCTTGTCTCTTGATCAGCATCTCTTGAAGGAGTGTACACCTGGCCTCTTACTGAGGAATGCCCTCAGCAACCAGGATTCCCGCTCTTGGGCTTCTACACAGTGGGGTCTCCTTGTCCTGATATTTTGACAAGCATTCACTCAGGAGAAGGAGGATGAAGATAGACCAGGCCTCTAAATGAGCACCCCTGTACTTGATGTCCGCAGAGGCAGGATTCTCTGTTGACCTTGGGAACAGTTCTGCTATTCCTGCCACCTTTCTTTCTTTTTTTATTTCTTATTATTATTATTATTTTTTTTTTGGTCTTTCTTGAGGCAGGGTTTCACTATGTGATTCAAGCTAACCTTGAACTCACTTTATAGCCCAGGCTGGCCTTGAACTCACTGCAATCCTCCTGCCTCAGCCTCCCTTGTGCTGAGATTACAGGCATGGGCCACCACTCCTGGCTTCCAGCTCCCTTCTGTGTCGTAGAATCCTCCAGAGGCCAGTCATTACTAGATTTCCCAGATGAAATCTGACCCCTGCATAAACCATCAGGCAAGAGTTCTGCCCCGCAAAGCTAGAGTGTTCAGATGGCTCACAGGTCAGAGGTGAACCACCCAAACCCCCAGGCACAACAGGAGCCCAGTTTCCAGGGAGCCATGGTTGTCTGGAAATATTTGTGACAAGTGACTTTGTATTTATCCTTCCACCTGACATCCCCTTCTCCATCCTTCAAAAGAGAAATTCATCAGTGGAAAGTTTCCCTGAAGTGGTAATTTTCCTAAATGACTTACCAACGGTGCTGCATACAGACTGGCTCAGCCAGAGGTGGTGGTTGCTTGCTTGCTTGCGTGCGTGCGTGCATGCGTGTGTGTGTGTGTGTGTGTGTGTGTGTGTGTGTGTGTGTGTGTGTGTGTGTGAGCTACTGCATCCCAGCTCTACTCCCTTGGCCTGCAAGACCATAGAGGGGCTGGCCTTGCTTTAGCCAGAAAAGCCCCCTTGTTCTGACTTTTCCTGTCACCCCAGCCTAAGGGAAATGCTTCTCCTTTCTTTTCTACTGAATGGGGGTGGGGGCTGATTCAGAGGACCCCTGGCAGAAAGCTCTTTCCAGAAATCTCCTAGCCCTGGTGGCTGCCAGGATGCCTTCACCCACCCCCAGCTAATTAGAACTTTATCCTTAAGCGGCACTTGATTCCTTCTGTCATTCATCTCACAGTGATAATGGACTTGGATAAGAGGTCACAGCCTCTCCCACATCCTGCTCTCCTTGTGGTGGGGGCAGAGCGGGCTCACCCCCTTCTGCGCAGTTCCTGCCTGCCTGCCTGCCTGTCACAGGACCGGCCCCAGGCTGAGCAGCTGTGATGAATTCACCCAAAGCACAAGGCTAAAGCCATTCTCCCCACAGTGGACCCCTCTCCCTACCTTCAGGCTTCTGTGCTGTCTGCCGGGTCTCTGGTGAGTGTCATTAGCATTAACGTGATAAAATGGCACCGTGTAAATGTTGTGTAAATGTTAATAAGGTCTGATGCCTCGCCTGCTTCCGAGTAGCAGATTGGAAATGGTACCATCTTCTTAACTCCAGCGAGCTGCTTTTAATTCCTCTGCTCCCTGAGCAACCAATTTGGCACCGAAAGTCTGGCCCCACTCCTCTCTCCATTGACTGCACCATGTTCACCCCGATTTCTTCTGCAGAGAGGGTCCCATAGACCAGTTTTCTAAGACAGTTTTTCCTGCCAATTTTTTTAAAAACACTTTCTCCTGTGCCTTCAAGGGCAGCAAACTGAGAAGGACCAGGGTACAACACCCATCTCCCTGCCTGACTCCCATCCCCTCTCCCAGGCTTCGCCACTCCCAGTCTTTCTAGGTGTGGCACCTTTCTCCTCTGAGTCACCCTGGAAGTCTCTGGCTCCTGCTCTCTAGGCTTCCCTTTCCAGTTAAGCTGAAGACATGAATGATGAATGGCATCCTGATGAATGCTTTTCTGCAAGCCCTTGTGGGGAGGTATCTTCTCTCAGCTGTCTTAGCAAAGGCCCCGGGCACCCTCCCCACTGTGTCTTTCCTCCCAGTAGTTATGGGAAAGTCTGCTGCTCCTTTTGGATCCTCATCTTGTTACCATTTTGTACCTAATCTGCAGTCACAGCCAGTGCCATGCTGGACCCAGTGCCTGCCAGAGAGCAGAGTGGAGGAGGTGGCGTCCCTTGGTTGATGCCTGGGCCTTGCCCAGGAAGTGCAGTAGCATCTGAACAGCAAGTGTGAACCGTGGCAGAGAGCCAGGGCTCTGGACTTTCTGTTCCACCCTGGCACCGGGCACTTAGCCATGGTGATGTATCTGGACGCAGGGAGCCTCCACCAGGCCAGGTGTGCTCTGGGGTTACCACGGGGCCTCCTTTCCTGTGGGCAAGGGCCTTGTGCACGCACCATTCACCCCATGGCACCATGTGGTGTGCAGCCACCCCTGTGTCCTCTCACCGCTCTTTTCTTCACCCAGGCTGTTTTCACACTCCTCCTGGGACCATTCACCTTTTTTGATGTCCAGAAGACCAAGTACCTGCAGATCCTGACCTCTTTGATGAGATGGATCGGTGAGTCTGAGAGACGTATTTGTTCATGTCCCTTCCTCTGCTTCTTCCGCGAGGCCCAGCAAGCTCCCCGCATGCTGGCTGGGCATTGCTGACATGGCCTGCCTGGTCCTCCAGCCTTTCCAGAGGGCGGGGGCTGCAGCAAGGTGCCCTGCTTGCCCTTTCCTGGTGGGGAACTGAGTACCAAAAAAAAGATGAGTGACTTTCTCAAGGTCACTTTGCACAGATGGAGCTGGGCTGGAATCCCATCTGCTGATTGTTCGGCTCCTTCATACACCACACTGGGTTCCACCAACCCACAGGTTGGCCCGGGTTGGGTCTCGTACCCTGGGGGGCACAGGAGCCACAGTGCTGTGCCTTCCTGTGGGTCCACCATGCAGCACAGCTGTAAAACCCGGTGGGCTATGGCAGCAGCCACTCACTGCCTCCCAAGTCCTATGCCACCGGGTGAAAAGGCACCCCGTCCACGGCAGGTTCTCACCGACCAGTCCACACTGAGTAAGAGCACTATGTCCTCAGCTGCAGCTGAGGGTCTCTGCCCTCTAAACCAGGTTAGTCATAGGGAGTTCGTTCACTGCTGTTGTACCATCTTGGCAGCCACCTGAAGGAAGGAACCAGCTGCTAATATAACTGGCCCAAGGACAAGAGGGTGTGGGTTGCTCCTCTCGCATGTGCCTTGGGCGTCTGTTGGACACTTACTTGGTTGTATCTGAAAGCAAAGAAGGCTGACTGGGTATTGTGGTACACATCTGTAGTCACAGCACTCAGGAAGCTGAGGCAGGAGGATTGCTTGAGCTTGAGAGTTCAAGGCCAGCCACGACAGCATAAATAGACCCCATCTCAAAAAGATAAAAGAAAAAAGAAAAACCAAGGTGTGGTGGCCTACACCTGGAATCACAGCAATCAGGAGGCTAAAGCAGGAGGATTGCAAGTTTGAGGCCACTTGAGCAACTTAGCAAGAGCTTGCTAAAAACGGGGCAGAGATGGGAATAAAAGCGTAAAGCCCATCCTGCCATTTAAAAAAAAAAAACATAATAAATAATAAAAGCAAAGAAGACCTTCACTGTTCAGATAGAAGGCTTGGACTCAACGCCTATGTTCAGGCACCAAGAGCTGCCCTGCCCCTGGCATGGAGGCTCCAGAGGACCCTGCCCACTGTCCCCAGCCTCCTTTCCCACCCCAGTTGCCTCTTCCCCTCCTCAGGACTAGGTGCCCACTGCCCTAGTTCCCTGCAGGACCTGGACTAGGTGGGGATGTGCCGAGGATAGTTTCCACCCAAAAGGCTCTGGCCTCTCCAGCCCCCAGTGCGAAGAACCTCTGTGCACACAGGAGCCCTGCTGTCCTCAGTTGGAAGGGACCGTCTGACCAGGCAGCCCCAGGCTGCCTCTCCACCATGAGGGCTACATGTCTTTTTCTCAAGCCATTCACCAGTCAGTACCCTCTTCCTGCTCTCGGTCCATCCTCATGAGGACACAAAAGCAGGACCAGGGGAAGTTTTGAGGCGTGGGTGAGGCCCCACAGCAGTGCATCCTCTGAGAGCCTGAATGGGGAAGAATTCCTGGTCTTAAATACTCACCAACAGGGTGTGTTCCATTTCACCCTGGTTCCAACGCCTCAGGATAAGTTAACAAGACCACCTGGGAAGAAATGAACACTTGTGACTTAAGAGCACGAGGGTCACGCAAGCCTCATGGACAGATGTCAGGATAGATCCCCAAAGCTAGCAGATGTCTGTCCAGAAGTTGGGGTCAATAGAGATGAAAAACACAGACTGTCCTTCTTTTTCTCTGCTTATATGAAGCGTTTTTGAGCCCTGGTGACCTCCAGGAGTTTTCTGAGTGAGCAGGATCTGGAGAAGAGTTTTCTCCATCCTCACCACCCCGGCCTCACTCTAATACCGTGGCTCTAGCAGTCCCTGCAGCCAGGTCTACAGCCCTGAAAACCTGGCCGCTGCCCTATTTACTACACAAGTGATAAGAAGGAGTTTGGTGAGCCCTGGCCCAAAAGCCAAGGACTTTCCTGCTCTCCTTCCCTGGCCGGGACAGGCGTAAGGGGCCCAGGTGGAAGGGTACACGTGATCTCTCTGGTGTGATGGATTCCGGTCAGGCTATGAGGGGAGGACCGCTGGATAATGACAGCAACTTCAGTAGCACTGTTAAGTGCAATCAGTTCCTCTCTGCATCTGGCAAGTGATACATTCATTCATCTTCAAGTAGAAGCTTGTGAAAGGGAAAAGGGAAAGCTGATGGCAAATAAAGGTCCCCACAGACTCTAGTCCTAGACTTGAGTCAGAGGCCCAGGGCCCAGAGGATGACTTCCAACAACCCTTGCCCCATTTCCATCCTCCCATGTCCCAGAATCTGGCTCAGAGTGGAATGAGCAGTCCAAGAGCTTTAGAAGATTCACTGCTGCTGTCTCCCAGCATTGGGCTGCCCAGCCACTCGGGATGTGATGCTGTTTTGCGTCCTCTGCTCTCACAGAGCAGCCCCAGCCACTGCAGGTGGACGGTCTCCAACGGCCCTACTTCTGTGGGAAGAGATCAAACCCCACCTAGGACTTCTGGGGCCCTCATGGACAGCCCCCTGCAGCACCGCAGTGCCAGGTGACCATGGCCCCAAACAAGGCTCTAGGTGAGTCAGGTGCCTGGGTAGAGACCAGCTTGTGAAGCTCATGGGCGTTTGTTGCTGGAGCTGTTGCTGCCGTGGCATGTTGTCTTTGCAGCTGCTTGCTCTTCTTTCCCTTTGGTCTGAGATATAATCAAGTATCAGGAGCCTCTCCAGGGAACTGTTGTGGGCGACAGTACGAGAAGTCACTTTTCTCCATGAGACACTCAGGCCTCTGAGCTTGGAAAGCACGCTGCCCAGTAGCACAGCCACTTGGGCAAAAGGAAGATGGCCCGATTCAGTAAACTGAACTGTAACATTCCAGGGCTCAGTTCCAGCGGGGGAAGTGGCACCGCCTGGGCCTTTCTCAACTGCATGCAGATGTCTTCTGTGGCAAATCCGCAGGGGAGGGAGGGAAGGGAGGTCGTGGACTCTTCCCCAGAGCCACGGAATAACACCAAATGAGCAGCCCTGGCTGCAGGAGCATCCTCAGTCTGCCTGCTGGACATTTGCAGGCCAGCTCAAAACAGTGGCTGGACCCCACCAAGGGCGTCCTTCTTTTTGACCGAGCTGACCACCAGCAGTTTTTCTAGAGCACCATAGATGCAGTGGTCTCAGAAACCCCCTTGCCTTCTCAAGCCTCTGCCAAGTTGTCAGTAAGCAGCAAACTGCCTTTCATTTCGCCTCTGAAAAGCAGCTGTGTAGCCTCTCCCCCACCCATGACGCTCCCTTCCACACCCCTGCCTGGCACATGCCCTTCCTCTTCCCTCTCCCCAGATTAGGGCTGTACCTTTCCAAGAGCCAAGCAGGGAGCTCCGGGTGGCAATAAGCCACTTGGGTTCCGGGAAGACAAAGGGGAAGAATGAGCACCAAAGGGACCGGAAAATCATGAATAACTGTGCTGAGCCAGAAACTTTCTCCTGCTTAATTAGGTATTTGTTTTGCCATCTGTTGAAATGAGGCCGGGGAGATTTGAGCCCTGGCCCGCCCCACCCCCCCAGCTCTTCCAGAGAGCCTCAGGCCAGCCTCCTTGTGCTGCCAAAATGGGACTTAATGGGTTAAGGGACTTTGCAAATAGCCACTTGTGCAGGAAAAATGTCAAAGTGTGAAAGACAAGTGACAGTGTTGATTCTGATGTGCCCCAGATGAATTCCAGGGATACCAGGCTGGTCAGTTTGGGACATCTGAGTGGCACATACCTCTGGCTTCAGATTTGCAAGGAGAGTCTCAGTGTGCTGTCCACAGCAGATGAGAGCCTTAGCAGTTCAGATGCCTAGCCAGCCCCCTTGGCCTTTCAGTCAGCTCCCCCAGGGAGCCCCTCCAGGTTGGCCCCAAGTGTCTGAGCAGAGGGCTTTGGCTGTGGTGACTGGTGCTGCACCTCCTTGTTGCCACGCTGCACCCCTCACCTTGTTCTCTCTGATGTGTGGGTCAGCGGCACCTACGGTAAGCCATACAAGACAACACACCCCGTGAGCAATTGGAAACAGTAGTGGGAGCTATGGTGAGAATCACCCTCACTGTCAACTCAGCTGGCTGCATCCCAAGAGAAACCTCACACCGAGCCTGAGCTGAGATACATACAGCCTCACCTTGCCACGCCCCCACTGTGGTTCCTTGGTGCACACAGGGAGGGGATCCCTCCCTCTACCACCCCAACCACCTCCAGGGAAGCTCAGTCTGTAGGAAATGAGAAGCAGCCCATCTTTTGGGCATCTTTACTGGACAATAGCCAGCCCCAGCTCTGTCGGCAGCAGGTGGACCAGGACACAGGAGAGAGGCTACCAAAGCACCACCCCGCTGGGACAGAATGGCAGCCGTGGCCTCAGCTACTGAGTCGGAAGCAAGCAGGCCCTTGCCCGTCAGCTGCTCCCACCCTGGATGCTCAGGGAGGGGCTTTGGGGCTGGAAGAGCCACAGAGGCATTGTTACTTTCGTACATTCCCACAACACGTGCAGATACCTCCCGCCTGGGGACCTGAGCAGCTGGCTCCGCTCATGGTGCCCATTTAGTGTTATTAAAACCAGGTTTTTTCAAATGAAGGCTGCTGTGAGGCATAGCCACCCTGCTCAGGTCCGGGCTGTCCAGGACCCACAGGGCTCCCTCCCCTCTGCTTGTGGATTCAGAGCAGACACTGAGCGTTCTTCGGTCTCTGTGTTCCCTTCAAAGTGGGTCAGACACCATCCTCTCCAGGCATCCGTGGAGAGGCTGGAGCCTGCCTGGGGAAGTTGCTCAGCCCTGTCTTCCCACCCCACCCCAAGTGCCCCAGATTGTTTTCCAAGCCACAGGGAGAAGTGGGACTTGGCAGTGGTGGGAAGCAAGGCGGAGGTCCTTCCCAGGAGACTGTCACCTGGGGACAGTGGGCTGTCTGGTTTTTACCTGTCCCCATGCCCATGACTGGTGCCTGTGAGGGGGTCTCCCCTTGGGACCGCTCTGATCTGTCGCCACCAGCAGCTGGGGGTCTTGTGAGCATTGGCCATCTGTTGCCCACTCCTGCCAACTGCCATTTGAATTTTTCACAGCCACTCACTGGCGCTGCTCAGAAATTTGGGACAGACCCTGCCTCCCCCATGCAGGTGGCCTGTCTTCCCCTGTCCCTCTTGCAAGCAGCTAGCCCTACCACATCTGTAGCCCAGCCCACCAGCCTTTGGGCTGCTCTTCAGGGCTCTCGGGCTGTTCAGGGACCCGCTTTTACTCCTTCGAGTGAAGGGGATCCAGAGAAACCTGGGCATATGTTTCACTTTGGTCTATTCTTGCTTTTCTAGAAGTGCTCTCTGCAAACGCAGAGGTCAGTTTATAGAAAAGAAAAACAGTTTTGCTTTGAGGCTAAAGCGGGCATTTAATTAACCTTTGCTGGAAGATAGCCAACCACATGCCAGTATATCTCGCCTCCATCAGAATCAGTCAGGACCAATCAGAGCATTCTGCTGGCCACACCGCTCCCCTGAGCAGCCCTTGTCATCAGCAGCTCTGACCTGCGCATGGCCAAGACTTGTGCCAATCTGGCCACTGGATGGGGACTCCTGTTCCTCCAAGGAGTTCCATGGACACTTAAATGGCCAGGGAGGATAAGTCCCAGATCACCTGTGCTCAGTGGTGGTTATAGGCCTGGCCTCAGTGAAAGATTGGGCCTCTTGAGGGGCCTCAGGCAGTATGGTGGTCACATGACCTGCAGAGCCAATGTGAGCCACCGCAGCACAGGCGCTCCAGCACTCATGTTGAGACTGGGGGATCCAGAGATCTTTATCTTGGAAACGGCTCTCCTCCTCCTTCTCTTCTTCCTCTTCCTCCTCTTCTTCCTCCTCCTCCTCCTCCTCCTCCTCCTCCTTCTCCTCCTCCTCTGTCTTCTGTGTTTCCTAGGCTTTCTCTGCATCTAGCTGGCTGCTCAGGAGGAAGGGGCCAAGCAACTTTCAGGGTAAAAAAGTGACAGTGTCTGAAATTTTGTTTTCAATCTCCAGGAAAGAGATTAATCAGCCAGCAGCAGAGGCCCCAGCTCTGACTTCCCCCGTGGTTATAAACTGAGCTGCTCTGACAGCTTAGGGATGAAAAATTGAGGCTAGACCTCCCAGGCACCACCTGCATGCACCAAGGGTGGGGAAAGGTGAAGGATGAGAAAGCCAGAACTCTTGATTTCATGCTGAGATGTGGTCGTGTGAGAGACACATGCTTGCCCTGCATTATTGCCCACCTCCTGCCACAGGGAAAGAGGACAGCTCTGCCCTGGGCCCCTCAGACAGCGTCTCTTAACCGCGGGACTGAACGTGGCCCTGTGAAAGGGCCGCAATGTCGGTCACTGCACCTGCTTGTCTTCCTTCAGTACCACCATATCATTGCCTTTTTTCCCCCTTTTTCTTTTTTGATTTGCTTTCAATTTGATTTTTGAAGATAGGATCTTGCTAGATAGTCCAGGCCCAGCTTTGAACTCACAATCTCCTGCCTCAGCCTCTCAGGGTTACAGTGCTAGAGTTACAGGTGTGCATCACTGTATCCAGCTCTGTCATTTCCAGTTTTAAAGGTAGTGTACCTGTCCACCCCAGGCTTACACACTTAGAAGAGTCATCTCGGGGCACAGTGGCACAATTTGTAATCCTCACTAGTCAGGAGGCTGAAGCAGAAGGATCTCATTTGAGCAACTTAGCAACGCCCTGTCTCATAATAAAAAAGGGCCAGGGATGTAGCTCAGTAGTAGAGTGCCCCTGGATTTGATCCCCAATGCTGAAAACAAGAAGAGAAAAACAGAAAAGGAAGGGAGGGATGGAGGGAGAGAAAGATACAGAAAGAAAAGAAAAAAAGACAAGAGTCAGGAGTTGAAACCAGCATAACTTGAGAACTTGAACTTGTTCAAGGGAGGAAAAAAAATCTTCCTTCCCTTTGGCCATTTCCAAGACAGGACAAATTCCCTGGCTTTGCCCACACCTCCACTCCTGTCTCCTGCCAGATGTCACTCTTGTTTTTTTTTTGTTGTTGTTGTTGTTGTTGTTGTTCTGATTATTCAAGGAACAAATACCCAGTCACCAGTGCCTGTGTTTACTGCTGAGAGACTGTTGTGGTCCTCAGGGGTTCTCAGCTCAGGCCTGTGTTTCCGTCAGCCCCACCCAGCTCAGGGGAGAGACAGACCTGTGCCCCTGCCCTCAGTGAGGGCCACGCAGCTGTGAAGGATAGAGCTAGTGCCGAGTCCTTCCTCAGATCCAGCTTGCTGAGTTCCAGTGCCCAAGCTGGTGACAAGCACACACCAGCCATTTGTTATCATTAGCAATGGCATGTTGATTCTCTGCTCGGGAGAAGAGAACACCATCCTCCCGACAGCCACCTTGACAGATGGCCTCCTTTTGTGTGTGCCAGGGCTGGAGCCAGAGCCACACACAAGGCTTGGAGAACAGCATGAGGTTACTTAGGGGACACAAGGGGCCAGGGTCAGAGGTCAGGGAGTTGGGGAGCAGTGCTCCTGGAAGCAGCCCTGCCAAGGAGAGGCACAGTGCAGTGCCCAGCTTGTGAAAAGAACTGGGCCACGGGTGCTGAGGAGAGGTTGACTGAATTTCTGGAAGTTTGGGATAGGACCTCTTCGGATGTGAGGGTCTCATGATCTGTCAGACAAGCTTAACAATCAGCTCTGAGACAAGAAGCTGGGGGCATATTGGGCCTGCCTTGGCAAGAGAGATTCTAGTTTCCAGAGCCTGCTTTGAGGAGGAAGTTGTGAGCCAGGAGCTGTAGACAAACACATATGTACATTATAGAGTGCTTGTTGGAGTCCTCCAAAGTGGCCGCTGGGCCACAGCCTGAGACACCTGCTTATCCCTCATTGGGTCCCAACAAGAAGTTCCTTGTGTGAGGTCTTGGCCCCATCTTGGCCTAGCCTGGCCAGTGAGGCCCTGCTCTCATTCCTGTAGCTCGGGGGCTGCTCAGGAAGCAAGGGGTTCAGGAAATGTGAGTGGTTATTTAATGTCAGCCACCTGTAAATCAGTATCGCCTTTGGCAGGCGATCAGAAGGATGTTGGCCTGCCTATTGTAGCCAGGACAAAGGTCTTAAAGACAGAGAGACAGACAGTTCCACAGTGACTTCTTATCCCGTAAAAGAAGAAGGAGTGGGGTTCTTGGGAGGGCAGCCCTTCTCTTCTGACCTCTTCAAGAAACTTACATCTGTGTTTAGCACTGTGAGAATAGATCCTATTGAAACCCATGGTGACCCCCGCACTCGCCTCGTGTAGCCTGTGATCCGAGGAAGTGACTTTAACAGGAAGCCACAGCCTCCCTTGCTTCATCTCAACAAAGAACTGAGTTTGCTTTTGCCAGGTGATGGAAGCCATCCCGGTCTTGCGGCAGGCAGGCAGTCCTTGTGCGAATCTTACTGTCCCCCTGATGTCTCCAGACAGGAAGGAAAGATGCCGCCTCTGTCTGAGTGGCTGCCTGGGCCCAGAATCTGCACCTCTTTTTGTCTCAGCTCCTGAGATAATGACTTGCCTTCCGCACCTGTCTGTCTTCCTCCCTCTCAAGGGGAGGGCTGCGCCGCAAGGTGAATCAATACGGTGAGGCCAGCGTGCAGGATTTAGATCAGCTGTCAGAAGTCTGTGTGCAGGCAGCCTGCAGCATCACACGGACCTGGCGGCCTGAAGCCTGGGAGGGGTGCCCGACTCCTTGTAGGAGCCCTGCAGTGAGCTCCTGCTCCCCCAAACCAAGAGCAGCTTGTGACCACCACAGACTCCGGAAGTGGGACGGCTGAAAAGTCCTTGCAGTCCCTTCTGACTTGGGATCTCTCCTGTGACCCCCTGCAACCAGGCAATCTTCTGCCCTTTGTTGTGGACACCCTCCCCGGCATGGCATCATCCATCCTGTAGCTAATGTGACTGTTAGCCAGTTCTTCATTTGGTTGTTATTGTCTTCTGTGTCTTCTACTGTTGTTTCCTTGGATGACAGTTCCCAGGAGGAAGGGGCCATGGCTGTCTTCAGGAGCTGTCCCTGGGTGGCCAGAATAGTGCCATCACTCAGCTGACCCAGTACATCTTTGTTGAATGAGTGGGCTGAGTGAGTGCGTGGTCCTGATTAAGCCTTGGGTTACACAGAACCAGCACAACCGTCTCTACCTAGGCTTCCACTCATCAGATACTAGAAGAGAAGCCTCCTGCTCCCTTGTCACCCTCCAGCTGAGCCTGCCCAGGCCAGCAGTCCTCATGTGACATAGTGTCAGGCCTCACCAGCTTCTCACCTCTGAGTCCTTCCTGGCTTCTTGCTCCTTCTCACCCCAGGAGCATGACTTCCGGTGTAGAATGCAGGCAGATTTGATAGGGAAGAGACTATATAGGACCAGCCTCACCCTCGGGGGGGTACTGCAGGCTCTGCTGAGTGACAGACCCTGCCACAGCAGATGGGGAAGCCCAGGGTGTCTGGGGATCACTCAGCACTGTGTCTCACCTCCACATCCCTCTGTGCCTCTTGCTCAGCCCCCAAGCTGCACAGAAGCTGCTGTGGTGTGGATGACTGAGCCCCGGGCACCACTGACCACTCAGAGCCATACTCCTGCTGCACCTTGTGGCAGTGTCTGTTGCTCACAGCCTGTCATCCTCCTTTCACCTTGATTTATGAGCCAACCTGATGGGTTTTTGGAGCAGCTGTCTCCCAGGGATGGGGTGATCAATCTAAGAGATAGCTGTTGAACCCTGCTCCTCCAGCAGCCAGGGGAGGGAGGTGACAGGGACAAAGGGGTGTGGTACCAGGGGTAGTAGGCTCAGGCCAGTACTCCTCATCTTAGGACCCCGGCAGGTGCATGTCCCTCACCCGCTCTCTTCCTTCCCTTCCCCTTTTCTCTGCCCATCCGGCAGAAACCAGGGTAAGGGTGTACACATTTCCTTGGAACTTGCCCGTTTTGGGGGCCAGGCCAGAATACCCCCCTTCCCTCTGCACACACAGGGGACAGCCAGTGCTGCCTTCCAGTGCCTTCGTGGAGGAGCTGAAGAGCCTGCCTGGGGTCGGTGGAGGTCACCCTTGGGCCTCACCAACTCTTCCACCCAACACAGGGCAGGTGTTCTGGCCTTATTCTCCTAGACCCACCCTCCCTGGCAAGCCTGCCCATCCAGATCCTTACCCGGGAGTCACCACTCCATGAAGTGGCCATTTTTCACCACCCCTCCCAAGAGGCTCCTGGCATCTTCTTTTCACTTCTGGATGACTACAGACATGAAGCCCACAAGGGCAGACTTGGTTTTTGGAAATAGACTTTTAGATGATAGAGAACCCATTGGGAGCCTGATCTGTGTGGTAACATTAATCAAAAGATTATGAGATACTTTTTTAAGAGAGAGAGACCCACTGTATAGCCCTGGCTGGCCTCAAACTTGTGGTCCTCCTGCCCTAGCCTCCCGAATGTTGGGATTACAGGTGTGCTACCACTTGCAGCTAAAATACATCTTATCACCCACTGCTATGGCTTTGGAGGCCATCCTGAAAGTTCTAGAAGATATCCCACATCATCACTGACATAAAGATGGAGCCCCCCTAAGACAGCTGCTTTGGAGGACCTGTATATTCCGGTGGGGGAGGCACGTAGGTATGTGCTTTATAAAGTCAGTCTCAATGCTCTGGAAACTTACTTCATAACTTTGCAAGAAAGAAAACCCCAGCCAAGGCCATCCAGAAGGCCTCCCTGAATAACCAAGCCAGTTTCCACTTGTATTTCGTCCAATTTCTTTTTTTTGTTTTTTGTTTTGTTTTGTTTTGTTTTTTGTCTTTTTGAGACAGGGTCTCGCTATGCAGTTCAGGCTGGCCTTGGGCTCACTTTGTAGCCCAGGCTGGTCTCGAACTTGCCACAATCCGCCTGCCTCGGCCTCCCAAGTGCTGGGGTTACAGCAGTGCGCCACCACGCCCGGCTCTCCTCCAATTTTTTGGAGATTTAGGGCTGGGAAGGCGGGGAGGCAGAGAAACACTAGCTGGCACCTGGGCTGAAAGGAATTATGTGTTTACATCTAAACCAGCATCTCCCTGCCTTCTTGCCTGCTCCCAGGACCCAGAGTCCAAGGCTAAGGTTAAGCAGAAAAAAAAAGAAAGTAAGAAAGAAAGAAAAAACAGCTCAGGGATTTCTCCACTGGCCTCTGCCCAAATCCGCACCAGCTTTGCCGAGGGCCTGGAGCAGGGCCATGAGTGGTAGGGGCAGAGCAGAATGTGAATCTTGCCTTGCAGCAGCTGCCCCCTTGGCTTGGGCCGAGTGCCCGCCTACAGTGGCACAGCCTCCTGGATGACTGGTCAAGCAGCCCTCTTGGGAAGCAATTCAGGGGTGTTGAAAAATGGCCACTTCATGGAGTGGGGGCTCCCAGGTAAGGATCTGGAAGGGACAGGTTCAGAGAGGGTGGGTCTAGGAGAATAAAGCCAGAACGCCTGACCTGTGTTGGGTGGATGGGCTGATGAGACCCGAGGACAACCCCAGCCAACCGCTACCTGGCCCTGCTCAGTAAACCCTGTAACCCTTTCTGGCACCCAAGACTCCCCTCCCAGCTAGCCTTTGCCTGTTCTCCCACATCTTGAAGCCCAGGCCTTCCTCACAGACCTTGGCCAGGCACAGCCTTTCTCCAGCCACCCCAGGAATCTCTTGAACTAAACCACATTGCCCAGGTCCTAGGCTGATACTCAAAGAACTGGGTCGCTGCTTCCCCTTGACAAATAGGACCGGGAAGATTGGTGATGGCCTAGAGCAACAGGAGTGGTGGGCTGGAGGGGGCTGTGAAAGGTGGGAACAAATCATCTTTTTTATTGGCAATTTTCACAGGGCTGTTTCCTCGCTCCTGTCCTGTCCCTGACAGTGTCAGGCAGTTCTGATTAAAAGTAATAGATGATTCTTCCCTGCTCTCCATCATCACTGTGGGAAGACACGAGCCTGGCTTCCAGTGGGTCCCAACAGAATGACCTTCCTCCCAGGCACGAGGTGTTGTGTTGGGCCCAAAGGAAACTGAAGATCCCCAGCCTCTCCCCACAACACACACATCCCCAAGAGCCCTCCCCGAGCCTCTGTCGGGGCTGGCAGGAGCTGCCCGCTGGGTACTGTGGGCCCACCGTTCCTCATACTCGTCTGCATTGCTAACAGAAGTGTCACACCTTCCTGTGGCTTTTTCTGAGGAACCAGGGCGCAGGCTGGAGGGGCTGTGATATCTGTTCTGAACAGAGACAGTGGGATTTTGTACTCCAGACTGAGGATAGGGACACTGGTGGTCTCTGTGTGTGCCGAGTAGCTAACAGTGACAGTTCTGGATAACAGATACAGAGGCCAGAGGGCGCATCTAGGAGAAAGCCTCAGAAGGATCTAGAAGTACCGTTTCCAACTGCCAGGGATCCTTGTCCATAGGTCACTCCATTCTTCCTGAAGAACACTGCCAGGTGCAGGCAGCCTGCTGGGTGCAGGCTTTTCACTCAACCATCGTCAGGGAGTGCATTCTGGAGGACAGACTGGCGGGCCACTGTCCAGGTGGCAGGCCTGAGACGGAGGCTGTTGTACAGGCTGCTGGGTGAAGCCAGCCTGGTCTCCAGCCACAGTGGAAGCCCTTCCTCTTCTGAATAATGTCACAAGTCCTCTTCTGCTTCTGATTCTTTCTCACATGGCTCTAGGGCCCCCACACCAAACACTTTGAGGCAGGGTACCATCCCCACTGGCTGACTGCCTGTCTTGTTTTCCAGCTTTCGCCATCATGATTGTGCTGGCCCTGGTCCGAATCGGGAAGGGGCAAGGGGAGGGCCACCCACCCCTGGCTGACTTCTCGGGGGTCCGGAACCTGTTTGGGGTATGTGTCTACTCCTTCATGTGCCAGCACTCCTTGCCGTCCCTCCTCACCCCCGTCTCCTCCAAGTGCTACCTCACCCGCCTGGTGTTCCTGGACTACATGCTGATCCTGGCCTTCTATGGCCTGCTCTCCTTCACTGCCATCTTCTGCTTCCGTGGTGACAGTCTCATGGACATGTACACCCTCAACTTTGCCCGCTGTGACATCGTGGGCCTGGCCGCCGTCCGCTTCTTCCTGGGCCTCTTTCCTGTCTTCACAATCAGCACCAACTTCCCCATCATCGCTGTGACTCTGCGCAACAACTGGAAGACGCTCTTCCACCGTGAGGGTGGCACCTATCCATGGGTGGTGGACCGTGTGGTGTTCCCCACCATCACCCTGGTGCCCCCTGTGCTGGTGGCCTTCTGCACCCACGACCTGGAGTCCCTGGTGGGCATCACAGGGGCCTACGCAGGTACTGGCATCCAATACGTCATCCCCGCCTTCCTGGTGTACCTCTGCCGCAAGGACACTCAGCTGGCCTTTGGCTACGGGACTGTCAACAAGCATAGGTCCCCGTTCCGCCACACGTTCTGGGTGGGCTTCGTGCTACTCTGGGCTTTCTCCTGCTTCTTTTTCGTCACAGCCAACATCGTCCTCAGTGAGACCAAGCTCTGATGGCAGGACATCCCTGGTGACTAGCGGACTGGGGGCAAGAGTCGCCACCTAGGCCTTCACAGGCAGGAGAGGCAGGGGCCCTCGAGGGGCCCTCAACTGGAAATCTGCTCACCAGCAGGACTCCGCCTCATCTGCGCCTGGCCTTGCTCACCGGGGTAGCACGTGGCTGCTCCCAGATTCTAGAAGGTACCCTTCTGTTTTACACTCTACCCCTACCCCTGGAGGCAGGCTCCTCCCTCTGAATGGTGGAAGAGGCAGTGCTGGCACTGCTACTATTTATACCAGACCCTGTGTTCCTCCTCAACCTTCACCAGCCCCTTCTGCACCCCTGTCTGTCCACTAGCATCTGCTGCCTCTTCAGAGGCCAGTTCCAGGCCATAGCCATCCTAACGTGGCCTGCCATGTCAGGCAGGGCCCACCTTCCTGCCAGGCTTGAGTTGCTAAGTGCCACTCCTAGGAGTAAACCTGGCCAGCCCCACTGACAAGAATAGGAAGTGCTAAGTGGCATCAGGGTCCCAGGCCAGAGCTGTGAGGACCCTTGCTGTGAGTGCCAGCTCTGGGTAGCAGGAAGATGGCACATGCCTTCTGCAAGGTACACAGCAACCTGGAAGCTGGGGTTGAAGCCAGGGGTGGTCAGGCTTCCTGAGCAGCAGCCCAGCTTGCTGCCTTGCTCTGCTGCAACACTAACGGTGGCCCCCATAGAGCCTGGCTGTGAGTGCTCAGTGACCGCTCTCTCCATGACTGTGGGGGCCACAGGTTGGATAGAGCACCTGCCACCAATTCCATGGCGGGAGGCCAGGCTCCTGGTCACCTCTTGCTCTCAATCATGCATGCACCTGCTGTGCTACCATGGAAACAAACTAGTGAACTCTGCATTTTCCATGTGCCTTCTGCTTGGGGGCTGGGAGTCCATCCTGACCCTGGTTTTCTCCAGCACCGGGCCTAGTCCTGCCCATCCTGGAGACCAGAGCAGCTTTCCTGGAGCAGCCTCTGGGGGATTTGGGGTCTCAAACCGCTGCCTTCCTCCCCCGATTTTAGTGCCTTGCTCAGCCCTTGTGCAGGAACTGTCACCACCTCCTCCCTTCCGGGTCTCACCAACTTTAAAGTTTGGACAGTGTGATGATGCTGACTTTCCTGGTGCCCAAGGAAGTGGTATTTGTGGTATTTGCAGGGAATGTGGGCTTTACAGGCAGCACCCCTTCACCTCTGACCATAGCATCTCCGCCTTTAAAAGTCCTGGGTGACAGATTACCTCAGTCTGTCACACACCAACTACGGTCACACGCCGAAAGTTCTCATGGCTTTCCCCACATGGCATCAGCTTCCATCCATGTGAGAAGAAACACCCCTTCCCCATCTGCCATTGTGGCATCTTCCCCGGAGGCCCTGCCCCAGCATGCACCAAGAGGCCCACCATGGTGGTGAAGCCAGGAATGACAAAGACCTGCCCATTACCAAGTGCTTGGGCTTTCCCTGAAGGTGTCTGGCTGTTTGCTGAAAACTCAATTAAAACATCTGTACTTAACCTTCTCCAATTATATTCCCTCTTGCTTATGGACAAAGCAAATTAAATCATCCCGCCACCCTGGGCTCCAAACCAAATTTTGGAGACGAATTTATTAGCATCATAAAGCCCAGGTTGATTTATGTGACAATCTGGAGCCATCCACAAGAGTAGAATCTGGCAGGCTGTGTTCCCCTCTACCTCCAAGCCAGGGCAGTCCCAACCCTGGGTGGAATCAGCCCAAGGTGACCACATCCCTGGTGCCAAGCTGGGGCCTTTCCCACTCCCACTGTCTGGTTTCTTTGCTCCTCTAACTCCATCTGCTGTCTGTTCTGCTAGAGGTCACATGAGGTCACCTTGTTCTACACCACCAGGCCTCTGCCACTGATAGCCAGGCAGACTGGGGGAAAGAGAACCCTAATTAGCTAGATATTAGGGTGATACTACATGCATTAAACTTAGTCAGCTGCAAAATGTTGTAAAGCATCACTTTGGTGAGGTGCACAAGTTAGGTAATGATTTCCATTCGTAGAGGGACGTAGGGGTCAGGTGGGGAGGAAGCAGAGGATGCCAGCCCAGCCTGGTCCCAGGTACAGGTGTCACTGTGGAGGAGACATTAAACTGAGTATCCTCCAGTGATGTCATCCACCTGGACCAGTCCCCAAGGCCAGGCAAAGTCCAGGTGGGAGTAACATTTTTCATCTTGCTCCCTGCCGAAGCACCAGAGCCTGGTGCCAGAAGCCCTGGCTATTCCTCGCCTGAGGTCAAAGAGGCAACGGATGCCTAGAGATGAGGCAGATGGCCCGTGACAGGCTGGGCAGCACTGCTGAGTGTTGGAAGGTATTTGTGGGCACAGGGCCAGGTCCTAGGGTATACAGCTGTGCTCACCACATGGGGCAGGAGCGACCTCAGCAACAGGCTGATGCCAGAGCTGCTCTGCCTCCCAGGAATCCAGCCCAGGGGAAGTGTCTGGCAGTGCCAGGCCCAGGGGGAGTAGAAGGCTGAGGCTTCAGTCTATGTAGGAGCCAGAGTCTCTAACAAGGTTGACTCCTATCAAGGGCCACAGAAAAGCTGGCTCTTAGAGACCAAGATCCAGGCTGCAGGAGAGCGCTGCTATCTCTCCTCCATGGGGCTGGCACTGTCACCTGCATACTGAAGAAAATAGCCTGCAAGGAGGGCGTGCTGTGTACCAGGCACAGCCTGCACAAACCTCTAGCATCTCTTCTTCCCTTGTGAGGTGGGGAATGGCATCTGTGTGGCTGGTCGTTGTGGGAATTAAAGGAGTGAGCCTAATACCTGGTACAGAAGCACTCAATAAAGCTATCTACTAATGTTTATCTCCTTTGTCACTTGCCAACCATAGCTGCAGTAGACCAGGACCTAGGACTCAGGACTCCAGACACCTAATTCATTCCATAGTCTCCTAATGGAAGGATTGTAGCCACTGCCTGCTGCAATTCCCAAGCAGGAAACGAATCAGAATTCTTCAGGGTCTAGAGGGCTTTTTGGGGAGATGGGTTGGCTCTGATTCTCCAGCCCCCTGGGAGCTTGGAAACCCACACCCCCTTCCAAAGAGTAAGGCAGAGCCAGGCACCATAGTGCACACCTTAATTCCAGCTACTCAGGAGACTGAAGCAGGAGAGTTGTAAGCTCAGTGCCAGCCCAGGCAACTTAGGCCCTGTCTCAAACTGTATAAAGGGCTAGGGATGTAACGGTGAGTGACAGAGTGCCCCTGGGTTCAATCCCCAATACTGGGGGTGGGATGTGCAGGCCAAAGCAGGAGAGACTGGGTCCTGGTAGAGGACATCACGCTGGCCCTTTTCTGAGCTCTGCCCCTTGCCTCAACCTATCTCCCTAGAGAAAGCTACAGTGGACTAAAGACAGGTAAGAGAAAATGGGAGTAGCTGGGGACCTGCTAAGACAATAAGGTTATCCTACTTTGAGGGTAGTGACAAGGTCTCTCCCAGTGTCCCACCAAAATAGACAATAGCCCTGGCTGCTGTGGTCTTCAGGCCCTCCTTTAGGATGTTTTACATCCATGGTATCACTTTCCCTGCTAGGCCTTTTACCTTCCTCACAGAGTCAGGATAGGCGGAGCCCTGTTCCTCTGGGTGGGAAGCCAGGCTGCTTGTTTCTGAACCGGGCTTTCCTGCATCTCCTTTTCCCGGACACACGCCTCCCATCTTTTCCTAGAGAAGGAACAAGGCACCCAGCGCTTGGTGCCCTGGGCAGAAGCTGCCCCTCCTCAAAGCCAGCAGCAGGCTCCGCTCCACATTTGGCTCTTAATTAGCTTTCCAGTTCTTGGTTATTAATGATCTTGAGCAGCAAGCGGAGCAGCCTAGACCTCATGACTCCTCCCAGCCTCACCTGCTGCAGCTTTCGCCCCAGAGCTGTACTGCAGACTGGGCTCAGGAAGGATAAGGGGTCAAGCCTAGGCCTAGTAGCCAGCACTTAATCCTGTCACTATTGTGACTGTGGCCAAGGTCATGTTCCTTTCAAGCACTTACCTAGACTCACTCCCTACATGTTGCTGAGCCCCTGATCTTAGACCTCTCTCCAGCCGAGAAAATTCATATGGCAGAGAAGGTGAACTTGACCATAATGCATGGGAGCCAGCCATTTGGGGGGCGTCAGACTCACCATGAATGGAGACACAGCCCATCCCACCATTGCATGCCTAAAATAATCCATAAAGTTCCAGTTCTCCTGGCTTTCACCCAAGCAGTGGGGTCTTTGAAAACTGGAAAGGGTACCCAGCTTCTTGGGTACCAGCAAGGAGCTATGGGGGAGGAAACTGGGCAGAGACTAGTAGTCTTTGCATTCAGCACTCCCTCCCCAGATTCCTTCCTCTCGGCCCACCGAGCCTCAGAATGCTGCCAGCTCTCAGCCCCTACATCCTCAGCAGCTGGGCAACTGTCTAACAATTGATGGTGTTCCTGTGTGCTCAGACTGAATTGCCACATGGATGGCTCTTTTCGTCACAGTTACTGTGGGGGGACAGATGTAATTGCACCCGTGAAAATATCACATACTGTAAGCAAGAACTATCTTTTGAGCTGGTGCAGGGCCAATGATGTGTGACAGCAAAAGGAGATTGGCTGGGAGCCCAAGAGGGAGGTTTGAGGGCTGGAACAATGAGTGGATTCTCCCACCCAAGAAGTCCTGGCACCAGTGAGGCTGAGCCTCACAAAACCCTAATGCTACTTGGCCGAGATCCAGAGCCCACTGACCAAATGCAGCCAGTCCAGTAGGCTGCCCACAGCAGACCATCCACAGCCTTTCCCACCTTCCAGGGGTCCCTGGCAGGGAGGGACAGCCACAGCCCGGGCACAAGCCTCTCTTTTCAAGGAGACTTGAGGGACAGACTTCATCACACCCAAGCTGAGCACATTGTCATATCCAGCACTGGGGTGAACTGGCATTGAGTACCAAGTGGCTTCTGCTGCCTGGAGCCCCTTTCTCAGCTTCACCTGCTCCCCTTGTCTCTCCCCCAAACTCTTGACACTGTCTCCCCTGAGGAAGCTATCCAGCTAATCCAGACAGTCAGCCCACCTGAGGCACTCCCATGATGCTCCTGTTGCCTACAGGCTATGGTGGCCCCTCTAGAATGCAGAATAAGGCAAGGGCCAGTGAATTGTAAAAGGTCCATTTAATGTCCTGGAGGAAACTCCAGCTACATGGTGCAAGAAGCAGGATTCACCTGCCCCAACCCCAAGTTCCAGCCTCCACACCCCCAGGCCAAGACCACAGCAGCCATAACCAGGGACTGGCTAACTTCTGGGCAGGGTCACCCTCTGGGGTCCTACCCCTTCTGTTCACTGTGACTCAGGTTAGGTGGGCAGGACTTCGTGTGATCATGGAAACAGGAAAACCTGAGCCTGCTAAGGTCACTGAGGTGGCCAAGAAAGCCATCATCTGCTAATAGAGTTCCATGGCCAGGATTTCACAGTAGAAGCCAAAAAAGATCCAACCTGCCTGCCCCCTACCCTTGGCAGTGCCAGGCAGAAAACCCAGAGCAGCAGGAACCGGAGCGCGGCACCTTACACTTCTGACTCCAGGCTGGAGATCCGCCTCCAAGTGCAAGGTCCCAGGAAGCCTTGTGTCCCACAGGCTCCCCTACTGAGCTCTTCCAACGCCCCACTGTCCCTATAGCCTGCACTCAGCCCCGTGGTCCTTCCCCTGTGCGCTGGAGGGGCCCAGGCCTCGGTGAGCCAGGGCTGCTGGCTGGCACAGGATGGGAGGTGAGGGCAGACGGCCCCCCAGCAAAGCGGCAGGTGGGCATGGGTGTGCAGGCAGATGTGCTGCCTAGGCTGCCAGACAGGGACCCCAGCAGGCACACCCGCCCAGCAGGCCTCCCGGTGAGACAAGAGCCTCATGGACTGCGCCTGTGCCAGGCGCCTGCAAGCGGGTCGGCCGTCAGGACAGGCGCAGGCGTGGCGGGCGCACCCGAAGGTCAGCGAGCCAGGACGAGCGAAGGCCTCGGCCACCGAGCTGGGCAGGGAAGCGTGGCGCGGGCGCGGACCGTGGGCCCAGGCCGCGCGCAGCAGAGCTGGCCCGAGCAGTGGCAGGTCGTCCGGCTCCGGTGGCTCTGGGAAGAGGGGGCGGAAGGGACCCCGCGATCTGTCTCGAGGGAAGGAGCTGTAGTGACAGCGTGCGGGAGACAGGAGGCGCTCTGAGAGCGCGCGCCGTTCGGAGGCCTGGAGGTGCCGCTCCGCGTGCCCGGCCCCCCACCGCGTCTCCCAGAGGGGCCGGGCACACACCCGGGAGACGTCCGGCAGCTGCGTCCCGGGCGTCTGGCAGCGGCCCGGGGGCTGCGGGGCCCTGCGCACCAGCGTGGCGCGGCCCCTGGAGGGCGACCCCCAGCTCCTGGGGCTGGGCTGGGGCGGCGGAGGCGGGGCGGGACTGGCACAGGCCGGCGGGGGAGCGCGGCAGCTGCTGCCCCAGCTCTCGATGGTGCGCGTGGCGCGGTCGAGGGAGTCACTCACGCCCGCCGTGGTCACCATGTCGCGCGCCGCCTGCAGCATCTTGAGCACGCTGGCCTGCGCCGAGCCGGTAGTGAGGTCTGGGCTAGGTTGCCGCGCGGGGCTGGCGAGGCTCTGCACCCCGCCGAAGCAGCTGTAGACTCCCTGGACAGGAGAGGGGAGGCAGACAATGAGCGGCCGCTCCATCCGAAGCCTCAGCCTTCTAAGTCCTAGATGCACTTATTGGTGAGAACGCCAAGGCGGCGGCAGGCACCTTGCTGCGTTGCAGATGAAGGAGGTATCTGCGCCCCGCAGGTCAGGTCGCCTCATTCTCCTAATCACAGTATGCGATGAAGGGCACAGTGAGGACCCTAGCCCTCGTGCTGCAAACCATGCCACCTCTCAGAACCTCAGTCTGTACATCTGTAAACGGGGCTGTGGCCAGCTCTACCTGATCTGGGTTGGGGGCCTACAGCTGGGTTCTGGGCAGGGGTGAGCGCCTACCCTGCTGAAAGCCAGCAGAAAGTCCAGCTGGGAGGTGCTGGGTACCGAGTGACGCAGCTTCCAGTAGACCAGGTGCTCCCAGGCAAAGACCAGCAAGGCCAGCCCCATGGCCACCAACAGCATGTAGAAGACCCCAGCCATGTTGTCGATGTCCAACTTGCTGCTCATCACCTCATTCTTCTCATTCTGGCAGATCCCAGAGAGCCACACTGTCTCCAGTTTCTGTGTCTCTCCTGGGGGGAGGAGACCCCGTAATAGACACCCACAAGCCTGGATGAAGGAGGGGTCTGAGCCACCCTCCTGTGTCTCAAGTGGGAGCTCAGCAGAGCCAAGATGGAGTCCATAAGCAAGAAGGAAGGAAAAGGTCAGGTGTGGCAGTGCACACCTGTAATCCCAGCACTCTAGGAAGCTGAGGCAGGAGGATTGCAAACTGAAGCCCAGCCTGGGAAATTTAGCAACACAGTGATACCCTGTCTTAAAATTTTTAAAAGGAGTTGGGGAGGTAGCCCAGTGCAAAGGCCCTTTACTGTCAAAAAGTGCAAAGGCCCCACACTGCCAAAAAGGAAGGGAGAAGGAGGAGGAAAGAAAGTGGAGGAAGAGGAGGAGGAGGAGAAAAAAGAAAAGTAGAGTGGGTGCCTGGGGTGGGGGACAGACGAGGTATTCTAGCTCCTGGATCCTCTAGCTGCCTACCCCCAGCAAAGTGCACAAGAAAGCCTTGTTAGTTGGGTAAATTTTAGCCTCCATCCATTTATTCACTCACTGTCCATCTACATGCCATGCCTGGAGCTGGGCCACAAAGAGACCGCAGCACCCTCATTATCTGCTCTCCTTGTTATGTGGTACTGGGAAGTCAGACAGGGTTTTATCTAATCAAGATGGAGCTCCTTTAAATTCAAAGTTCTCTGTGCAATTCGAACAGCCTGGGCCTGGAGCTCCTTTAAATTCAAAGTTCTCTGTGCAATTCGAACAGCCTGGGCCGGACCGCTCACACTGTGAGCCCCTGCTGCCAAGGCCTGACCGTCAGATCCGGATTACACAGGTCCTTGGCACTGTCCCGGCTGATCTCAAGACTGAAATGGGGGTGCCAAACTGGGCACAGGTGTTCAGCCACTACACGGCCTGAGCTCCTGCCTGCCTTACCTTTTGGGGACTCCCTGGCTGTGGCTCTTGCTGTCACCAACAAGGCAATCCCTTCCCCAGGTCCCCATTGACTTGCTTCTACTGCCTGTCTCCCCCTAGCTTCCCAGGCTTACCCCCAGGGACCTCTCCCTAACCACATGCCCCGGGCACAGAGAAGGGTAGAGACCCTGATGATCTTGGGGTCTAGAGCCCACGTGAACTCTCATGTTCCCCAGCAGTGGCATTACCCACCATCACCCAGGAACTGCAGGAGCGCCAGATCTATGGCCCGCTTCCAGTGCGAATCCTTCTGCATGGCGATGCCATAACCAGTGGTGGCGAAGACTTTGCCAGACCCAATGGTGACCAGCTTGCAGCCCTCATCCTTGCCCGCCATGTAGTTAAGGACAGCAGCATCATAGATGAAGGCGTCCAGCTTCCTGGAGACATAGAGCCCTCAGACCCAGGGACCACGAAGAAGGGAGGGGGAAACCAAGTCTGGAGCCCGCCAGGCATCTGAACACGTCAGCCCGCTGGGCACTGCTGGGACAAATGGGCGGAGCCTTCTCTGAGGTCTTTGAGTCCCAGATGTAGCAAGGACCCTCTCATCCTCCTCCTCCTCAAAAAGACCAGGGGACTCTGCCTCACAGGACACATGTCCCCTCTGCCCAGCCTCTCCGTGCCCCTAAGGCCAAGAGAAGGTCACGAGCACCACCTAAGACCAAGATGACCTCTGCCCAAGACTACAACTGAGTTTCTGGAACACACGGTAGACATCTGTTTTCAGTGCAAACTCCACTCCATCCAGGAGTCATCCAGGGACCACCCAGGGAGCTCAGCTGAGCCAAGATGGAGTCAATGCAGGACAGCCCAGCCCCACTGTCCCCCCCTTGGGTGTCTCCAGAAGGCACAAAACTGGGGAGACATGCAGCTAGAGCCAGAGGACGGGCGCAGAGCCAAGGGCGCACCCCATCTTGAGGCTGGCCAGCGCGTCCTCCACTGAGCGCTGGTTGAACTTGACCATGTGGGTGTGCATGTCGCGGTAGTTGCTGCGGATGTTGCGCTCAGTGCTGCCGTTGGGCACAGTGCCAAAGCGGAAGGGCGGGTACTGATCTTGAGGCCGCTGAAACTGCAGGGGAGGGCAACAGCCATTTGTCTCCCTCATCCAGACTTCCACACACTTGAGCCCCCAAGTCCAGCCTAGAGCCCAACCCCAGGCCCTGGACTCACACCATCAGAGTGGACGCGTCTTACACACTGTCCAGGCTGCTCTTATGTTTTACAAAGAGGGACCCTGAGGCCCGAGAGAGGAGGATACTTACTTACCCGAGCCCACTCAGCCAGCAGACCTGAGCAATCTGCTCTGCTCTGTCCCCAGCCCCCTCCTCAACAGGCCCCATGGCTTCTTCCTGCTCCAGCCTCCAACTCAAATTCCCCAGATTCCACCTGCCCTGTGTCTGCCCCCACGACCTCCCCCCACTCCCAGTGCCCACCCCACCCTCCACCAGCCCTGGCCCTGGAACCTTCTTGTCACTGAGGCCTGACACTGTGTCGATGTACTGCTCCTGGATCATGAAGGCGGCCAAGTTAGCAGTGTAGCTGGCGAGGAAGATGACAGCGAAGAAGGCCCAGACTAGGACCATGATCTTGCTGGTGGTACCCCGGGGGTTCTCGATAGGCACTGAGTTGTTGAAGACCAGAGCCCACAGCAGCCACACAGACTTGCCAATGGTGAAGGATGGGCCCCCAGGCTCTGGGATGTGAAAGGGGGTGATGCTGAGGCTCTGATTTTTTTTCAGTGCTGGACATTAAACCCAGGATCTTTGCACTGAGCTACATCCCTAGCTCTTTTTTATTTTGAGGCAGGTTCTCACTGAGTCTCTAAGTTCCTCCTGCCTTGGCCTTCCAGGGTTCTGGGATTACAGACATGTGCTACTATGCCCCACTGCTTGGGAAACTCTTGCCCACCACAAGAGAGCTCCTGCCACAACCCTGGCCTAGGCATCAATGGCCATCTCCGCCTTGCCCCACCCTCTGGCCCAAGTGACAGCTTACTCTTGCCCTTGGTGAGGGTCTGGTTGTAGCTGACAGGGCTGAAGTACTCGAACATAAAGACGGTGACAGCCACCACGGTGAGGCACATGACAAACATCATCACCCACACTGCTGGGCTGTAGGGCTCTGGGGACAGAGGGAGACAGCTCAGAGACCTCGACCCCCCCCCAGCCTGGCATCACCAGGTGGAGATCAGTAACACTGGGTCAAAGGAGGGTTCTGCCAGCCCTGTGGGCAGAGCCATGGGGGCCTCAGACTCCCTGAGCAGCAGAGCAGCAGGAGAGACCACAAGGAGATGTCCCGCCTTCCATCTGCCCTGGGACAGGCACCGCCGATCCCCAAAAGACTTCCTTCCTCTCCACATCCCTTGGCGAGCCCAGCCCAGAGGATCAGGTCTCCCTGTCTGGAGTCAGCGCCCCTGAGGTCAGGTCTTACTCCTTATCCTGTTGCATAGAAACTGAGACCCCAGGTTTCATCCCCGGAGGAAGAGATCATTACTGCCATGTGCACTTGCTTCTGTGCTGTGAAGATCATCCTTGGAAGTGGGACTTGCTCTTTTCCCTGGGGCCAAGGAACCCATTCAGAGAGGGTCAGTGACTTGTCTAAGGTCACCCAGCAGGGAGGAAATGCTCTCTGCCTTCCTTGGCACCCCACCTTCCTCACAGCTCTCTGTACCACCTCTCACCACATGTCCCACCTGGTCTCACAGCCAGCCCCTCTGGGAAGGTAAGGACTTTGGCTGTGTCTCCCCTCCCCCCAGCTGGGCCCGGCTGAACAATGCTGAGCTCCAAACTGAGTGAGAAACTGGCATCTCTTCCCCACTTCCCTCGGTGCTTCTCCCCACCTGGTGTCCAGCCCATGGTGCAGCCAGAAGCCAGCCTGCTGCCCTGGTTCCAGTCCCTCACAATGGCTCCATTGTGTCTCTCTCTCCCCACTCCACCCAGACTCTGAACCTGGCACTGACTCCACATCTTCCTTCTCCAGTCCATCTTCCTCAGATGGCCCTGGAGGCTCCAAGGCTGTTTGCTCCACCCCTGGGGACCGCCCCAAACTCCACCCTCCGTCCACTCCCACCCCTCCCCAGGCCCTCTACCCAGCAGCCGCCACCACCTGAGGCTTACCCAGGAAGGCGGAAGGCGAGACAGTGCCGTTGCTGCGCGCCACCATCACACTGATGCCCGTCTCCACAAAGGGCACGGAGAAGTCCACGATCTCAGAGCGCTCCTCATTGATGGTGAGGGAGCCGATGGCCATGTCTGCTCGCTTATAGTATACCTGGGGGGCCCCCAGAGGATCAGAGAAGGGGCGCCCAGGGGCTGCAGCATCCTCTCCCATCCTGTCCCAGCACCTCTGCCGGCATCCATCAGCAGAGTCAGACATTCCCGCCTGGGCTCCTCAGAGCTCACCTTCCAGTACTGACCACCCCAGGGTGAGAGTTATCCCTGACAACCACCCAGTTCCCACCCCTGAGGGCAAGGCATGGGGCCTGGCAGCAGGTAGGGCAGCCGGGGCCAGCTTGGGAAGGGCCTACCTCCCCAATCATGCCGTTCCACACGCCGCGCACTCGCTTGCCATGCTTGCCGTTGGTCACCAGGTACAGGTCATAGGAGAACTTAACCACCTTGGCCAGCTTCTTGAGGATGTCAATGCAGAAGCCCTTACAACAGAGCTTGGTGTAGGGGGCTGCGTCACCACTGCTGAGCCACCAAGAGACCACAGGAGTCAGAACCCACTGTCACCATGACCCTGGCAGCTCCTCCCAACCTAACATGCAGACCCAGCCCCAGAGCCCATCATGCATCCCTCCACAGTAGCACCCAGATCACACCAGACCTGAAAGTGTGGTTGCTTTGCCTGCGGCAGGGTACAGTGTTGGGTACACAGCCACCAGTGCCAGGGTCTGGGCTCTCCACAATGACAAAGGGCCGCTCTTCCAGTGTGGCCACTGTCAGGTGCCGGCTGTCCACTACAGGCTGCAGAGAGGCACTATACCGAGGCCACACTGGGTACTTCATGTAGAGGACACCATGATCCCAGCGCCCCACCTGCAGAGGACAGGTAGCCTCAGCCTGGGACCATTAGCCTTGCTATCCCCAGCCTCCATGTGCAGGTTGCCAGGGCCAAGAATCCTCCCTGTCACCAAGGGACAACTTGGGCAGACAGAGGAGGCCAGCGGCAGGGGCGATTGGAGAACAGAGCAAGCTGCTAAGCATGGGCCAGCGGGGCAGGCCTCAAGGCCCTTGGCACTGAGGTCCAACATACTCCCATCACCCCGTCTTAGTTCCTCAGCCTCTGTACCCTCAAACACACCTGCCACATCACTTTCAACTGCCCCTCTCTCCATATCAGGCTGGCACCCTTTCCTGCTGGGCTCCTACTCACCCTCCACAGCCTGCCTCAAATGTCCTAGTCCTTGTGAAGCTTCCTCCAGTTCCCTCCTGTGAGGGCAGAACTAATTCCTGCTCCTCCTCTCTATCCCCAAAGAGTCTTGCACACATCTCCGCTCTAACGCTGGCCTCTCTGGACCCTGTCTGTCCACATGTCTGTCTGGCCTACACAGAGTGGATTACTCCACCAGGGCCAGGTTCCCGATGAATGGAGACAAGCCTGCTGTTACGGGAGCCCAGCTCGGAGACCTCACCCACCCTGGGAGCCCTAGAAAGCTTCCCAGCAGGGGAGGTTCTAGCCAAGAGCTGGAAGACCAGGGCTTGGATTAGGACGGAGAGGCCTCTGCTCAGCTGTGGGCTCAAGTAGGGCAGGTGAGACCCCAGGACCCAAGGACTCCCGGGCTCACCCCCTTCTCACCATCTCCCAAAGGCGGTGCCGGTTGAGGGCAATCACAGCCATGGTGGGCTGGACCAGGTACCCACCAGGACTGAAGGAGAAGTCGCGGCCCTCCCAGGTGACATTCAGTAAGTGTCTGTGAGGAGAAAGAGAGGCCAGGATGTCTTCACACACCAAGGATCCCACCACCACCCAAATCAACTAGACACAATTGTTGCGTACTTTTATTTCTTGCTATACTAGCAATAGAACCCAGGACTTCGCACTGAGCTACATTCCCCAGCACCCCCAACTCCTTGAGACAAAGTCTCCCTAAGTTGTTAAACTGTGCGGGCTAGGCTATGACTTGCAATCGTCCTGCCTCAGCCTCCGAGCGCTGGCATTACAGACATGTGCCTCTACATTTGGCCTTCCCTTTCCCTGTCTTCATCCCACCTTTCTGGCCACACTCTGACACTTATCATGTTTTCAGATGCGAGCATCAAAGCCAGACACACGGCTAGTGGGAGGTGGGACTTAGCCCAAGCTCCCGAAGTGCCGACGTGCCCCACCTCTATGCCCTATGTCTGTGCGGGTGTCCACCTGTAGAAAGCCTCCCGGGCAGGACTGACGGGCCCGGGGTGGCTGTGGCAGTCCCCGGCGGGGGCGGGCAGGACGCCGTGCTGACGCCGGTAGCCATGGGCGCCCAGGGCCAGGACGGCCACGCCGTCGCGGACCTTCTGGCGTAGGCCGAGGCGCCAGCTCTCGGTGACGACGCTGATGAGGCCCACGGGGAAGACGGCCGGCGGCGCGTCGGTGCTGCCCAGTGCCAGGCTGGGCACCAGCCACACGTGGCCAGGCCCCACGAGGCCGGCCTGTGCCGCCTCGGCGAAGAGCACCTCTGCCTCCTCGCGCGAGCAGTAAGCCACCAGCACCGGCGCGTCGAGCTGGCGCAGCAGGCGCTGGGTGCGCGCGCGCGGCCCGCCCGGGCCCAGCTCCAGCGTGAGCACGTCCAGCAGCCGCCAGCTCAGGTAACTGGCGTCGGCGACGGCGCGCACGCCCTCGAGGAAGAGCGCGTGGCCCGGGTGCAGGCTGGTGATGACGGCGAACGCGCTCCAGGCGTACTCCTCCAGCACCTTGAACAGCACCTGCAGCTGCTGCTCCAGGGACACGCCCAGCTGCAGGAAGGCGGAGCCCGGCTCCTGGGGGGGCAGGGAAGGGGCTAAGCAGGGCAGGGCGAGTTGAGCCCCGCCCCTTCCCCACCCCCACCTCCCCAGGCCGCAGAAGCCATTGCCTAGCGGGATGCTTTGGGTTGCCGGACCTCTGCACCGAAGCCTCGCAGTACCCGCGTTCCACGCAGCTCCTTGCCGGCTGCACATCGGAGTCACCCGTGGAGCTCTGGAAACTGCGGGCTCGGCCCCCACGCGACCGTCCTGGCCCACACACAGCAGCAGCCGGGAACTCCCGACTGAATCAGAATCTGCATATTTAACAAGCTCTTCAGCTTTTTCTTGATACGGCTAATTTGAGAAGCTCGACCCCAGATCTACCGAACCTGCATCTGAGTTCCAGAGGTGTGACTCCAGGCATCTGTGTTTCTTTTGCAAGCACTGCAAGGGCTGAGAACCACTGTTCTCAGCTGGTGAGAGCTGATGCCTGGGACCCAAAGATAACTGACAGCACGAGGGGGAGAAGGGTCCTCCTACTCTCATCGCCTCTGCCGCCTCTAAAGCCCGAGGCCCTAGCAGCTGGAGGCTGGGCTAACACAGTGCCCTAACGGTGGTACTGTAGCCCCTCAGAAATTTCACTCCACTGCCACCTCCCCATATTTCTGGAAAGCTAATGGGGGAAGCGCTACCGTCTGAGCAGGCCAGTTTCTAGAATAAACAAATTGCAGCTACCAGAGAGAGCGAGATGCAAAGGGGAAGCCTACAGGTTGAGGCTCAGAAACCATATTCACTAGCTGCTACTGATTTGAGTAGTTTTAAAAATAAACATTTACAGCATTTGTGAGACAGCAGGGAGATGTGAGCACTGGCTGGGTATCTGGTGATGTTAAGGAATTTTTATTATTTTTTAGATATGATAATAAATGGTAGCTCTGTTTTTTTAAAGCCCTTATCTGCTAAAGATACACACTGAAATATTGCTGAGTGGAACAATAGGAGGACTGAGCTTTCCTTCAGTTTAGCACACAAGAGAGGGAGAAGGGGGAGTGGGGGAGGTGGGCGGGAAGTAGGTGGGGATTCATTATCATCCTTTATGCTCAAAATTTTCCATAATAAAGTAGTAATGAAATAAAGGCAAATCAGGCCAGGTGCAGTGGTGCCCACCAAGTACAGCGGTGGAGGCAGGAGGATCATAAGTTGGATTCCTACGTGGACCACTCAGCAAGACCCTGTCTCAAAAAAGATGGGGCTGGGGCTGGGAATGTAGCTCAGTGACAGGGCCCCAGGTTCAATCCCCAAAGATGAATAAATAACTAAATAAGTACAAGTCAGATCAGCCCCTTCCCTCTGAAACTTCCTTGACTGTCACTTAAGTGATGGCCACTGTCTCCCAGATGGTTGGGACCCAGCTCCTCCTCGACCTCTCTCTAAAGTTTCTTGCATCACTACTACTCCTTGGTTTGGAGCTCTCCCAGCTCCTCACCCCTCCTACCAGCTGCCTGTAGCCTGCTGGTCTCAACACAGGCTTTATTTCTTGATGTCTTCTCTAACCAATGCCCGGTCTGAACAGGGGCCCCATGAGACTCCCTTGTGGCCTCTTGTGTTTTTCCAACTGAGGACATTTTCAGGTTTGGAACTGCAGGGGATGTGGTGAGAATGTTCTCCCCCCAGGAGACT
This sequence comes from Dolichotis patagonum, assembly GCA_004027295.1. Lineage (NCBI taxonomy): Eukaryota > Metazoa > Chordata > Mammalia > Rodentia > Caviidae > Dolichotis > Dolichotis patagonum. Next base: position 100,404 of record PVJX010003105.1, read on the forward strand.
GCAAGTACCTGGAAGGCTGCATCTGCCTCCCACCTGCTGGGAACAGTGACTTGCCATGGAGGCTGTCCCCTATGGATGGGTGAACCTTTTAACTTCCTTTTTTTTTTTTTTTTTTTTTTTGAGACAGGGTCTCACCATACAGTTACGACTGGCCTTGAACTATGTAATCCAGGTTGGCCTTGAACTCGTGGGGATTCTCCTGCCTCACTGCCCCAACCTTACAAGTTCTGGGATCACAAATGTGTACCACCATGCCCAGCTCCTATTTTAATTACCCAGAGAGCATGGCATCAGATTCCACCCCAGTTGATCCTGTACCCCAGGTCTGCAGCCTGACTGGCTAAGGAGTCCTGGAGAAGCAGAGGATAGGGCCCTGGCCACTGCAGTGGGGGTCAGGGTGCATCCACAAACAAACTGAATCACAGCCCAGCAGACCTGGGAACATGCCCCCATACCCCCTCCCATACCACACCTTCAATGCTACCTCCCTGCTGGTCCCCCACAGGCTTCCTAGCTCCCAAGCCACTGCCTGGGCCAGACTCGGCCCTGGCCCCCAGCCCCAGTCCATTTCTGTGCTCAAGAGAGAAGGGGACATGATTTTGGACAGGCACCTTGGGGGTAAGGACCACAGCAGAGCCCCCGCTGATGCTGATGATGGGCACGTGAGTCTGGGAGGAGACGAAGTCCAGGAGCTGGGCCACCGCCTCAGTGCCCACATTGTCCTCAAAGACGATGCCATGGACACGGGCAGCGCCCAGGAGTCCGCAGATCTGGGTGAGGAGGCTGCTGGGATTGGTGCTGTTGACTCCCACAGTGAGCGGCTGGATCTCCAGGGGCAGGTCCAGGAAGTTCTGGGGGGTGAGGCGGGCACGAGCCTGGGCCTGTGGTGGCCCTGAGCTACCAAACACCACGGCCACTGTCACAGCCTGCTCACCCTGCCCTGGGCCTGGACCTGCCCAGGCACCCAGGAGCGAGGTGAGCAGCAGGGCTGGCCCCAGAGTCCCACCCATGTCCACTGGAGGCTCCTGTGGAAAGATCAGGACAGGCACAGAGAAAGGGAGATGGACAGACAGACAAGAGATCAGGGCCAGGGCCAGAGGACACATTTCCAGAGGATGCCAGAGAAGAGGGGGTACCTCCCTCCACAAAGAGAAGTGCAGACAGACAGACACACACACACACAGAGACATAGAAATAGAGGTTAGCTGAGTGTCCCCAAGATGCATGAGGGTGAAGGGCTAGGGAAGAACGGAGGCCAGGACAGCAGCTTGTGAAACCCAGCCTTCCAGGCTCATACGCTGCCCATGCCAGCGTGGTGTTTAAGGTCAGACGGACCTGAACCCAAGTGCCAGATCAATGCTGACCACCTGTGTGCTCCTGGGGCCGCCCCACTGAGCCAGGTTTTCTTCTCGAGCTAATCACGGGACCTGTGTCACAGCACTGAGACTCCTTGCTGTCATCCACAGCCTCATCTGCTAAGTGACAGCCCCGCAACTGGAGCAAGGCAGTTCTGTGACACCCCCACACCCCACCAGTCCTCTCCACAGCCCAAACCGGACCTTCCATCTGTCCCTCGCCAGAACATATGCCACTGCTGTGCTCTGCTTGCCACAGAGCCAACCCCAAGACCTCCCCTGTGTGGCTCCAGCTGGCAGACACCGTCCTCTGTCCTCCTGGGCACTGGACATCACCGTCACCCTTCCCTCTGGCCTAGTCCATCACTGGTACACAGGGTCTTTCTAACCTAACGTCATAGGATAAAATAAATAAAAAGGACTGGGGACATGGCTTCACTATGAGGCTTTGGGTTCAATTACCCACTACAGGATGGGGGGTCACCATCAGGAAGCCCCTAGCCCAGCCACCCGTTCCCCTGGCCTCTTCCTTCTCGTCTCTGGTCTTCACCTCACTCCCATTCAGCTCCCTGTCCTACTGGGCTGCTGAAACTTTCCTCTGATCCCTGTGCACCCCACCCCAAGCAGGACAGCTGCTCCCTGGTGCCCACAAGTCCAGACGCCTTAGTCCCAGGCACCAGGCCTCCACACTCTGGTCCCAGTCTACTGTCTTCTCTTTCATGGACCCCCAGTCCTGCCTTGCCAGTGGCCAAACAGGCCCACACTGTCCTCATCTTCAGAACCCGGTTCCTATTTTTACCCTGGCTGCAGCATTCTCTTCCCAACAAAATTCTACTGTTCCCTAGAGTCCAGAATAAATTCTCTCCTATGCACCTGCCCTGAGCAGCTCTGGTCCCCTGGTCCCAGAGGCCCTTTCTCTCATGGGTTTGGAGCTCTGAACTGGACCTCTGCGTGACATCTCCATTGTGCCAGGTGGCAGGCAGCTTCCCTTCCCTTACTGGGCTGGAGCTCCTGGAGATCAGAGGCACTGTCCTAGAGCCCTCTGCTCACCACGCTGGCCTCCTTCCTTTCACCAATGGCCAGTAGAATAGCGTTTGTCGAACACCTGCATCCCAGAAAGACTGGCTAGAGAGTCGCGCTGGTCAGTCCCCGGGGACACCGGGCCTGCTGAAGGGCCTCAGGAGCCTTCTGTCGCTCTGGTTCCCCATATCTCAGGCAGGCTCCCCGCCAGGGACGGCCCTACACACTTACAGGAGAGCGCTGATGGATCCCCTCTCCCAGGTCTGGTGCTCCAGGTCCAGGAGCCTCCCACACCCTCACCCCTTAGCACAGAGCCCCGAGCAGAGGGGCTGCACCTACTGCCCGCAGCAAGGGGCCCCTCCTCTGCCGTCGGGTCTCCCCCTTCCCTCCCTCTCTCCTGCCCTGCTAAAACCTGACCCCAGGCGCCAGGAGAGAGACTGTTCCTCTGTCTTGCCCCACATATGGGGGCCCCGAGTTCTGGCTCCTCCAAGACTAACCCCCCGACCCCCATCCTGCTGGAGGGGGCCCTCCCCTCCGCAGGAATCTCTTACTCTCGGGCTGTGAAGTTCGGGGTATTTTTAGGCCGGTGATAAATAATTCATAGGGAACGTGGCATCAGGCTGCCCCTGCGGGAGCAGGGGGCGCGAGCGGCAAGAGCCACCGTCACCCGCGGCTCAAGGACACTCGCGACGCGGCGGCGCCAGTGGCGCCGAGTCGGGGCTCGGGGACCCGCGCCACGCCTCCTGGCGGCCAAACTCGGCACCACGCGCTAAGCGCCCCCAGCCTCACCGCTGCCCCCGAGGGCTTCCCAGCCCCACCCGCCCGAGCTAGGTCTGGACCTCAATCCCCGCGGCGGGGCGGCCGAGCTCGGCGGGCAGGAGGCGCTACAGGCCAAGTCCCAGCCCAGGGCGCCCTCGTGCCAGAGAGGAGCGAATCCAGGAGCGCAGTTTTCCTGCCTACCTGTCCCTTTTGCGCTCTTATTCTTCCGAGTTTAGGAACAGGCTCAGAGGCCCTGCCACCGCGCCCTGGACCGGCTCCAAAATAGATCCAAAGGGATGGCACCCTTTCGAAATAAGCTCCTGTCCTCGATTTTCCTGTGGCCAGGGGTCCGTTTCCGAGCCAGAACAGGGCCACCATCCGAGGGCTGGGGGACAGGGTCGGAACCCCCAGTGGGCAGGCAGAGCTGAGAAACAGGGTGGACAAAGGGGGCGAGTATCAGGCCCAGCGGGAATTCCACACACGGCAGAGACTTCGAAGGGTCACCAGGAGCACCCTTGGCGGTTTCAGGTACTGGGACCTTTGCTGTCGCATTCTAGTCCTGCCTGCTGAGGCCTAGGCCAAAAACGCCCTGGCAGCAAGAGGCGCCGGCCTCCGCTCGCAGTTGTGGGGGATTCTGGTCCAAGCACGGGAGGACAGAGTACCCAGACGGCGCCGCCGTGGGCCCGGGTCGCAGAGGCACAGGTTGTCCCCAGCCTGCTCCGCCTGTGCCATAGCTCCAGCCCTCCGGAGCCTGAGGCCACCGGGGCTGGGGGCGCCTCTGGACGAGCCCGCCACGCCAGAAGCCCACTGTGATTTCCCTGAGGTCAGAGGCGGGATCTTTTTAAGAGATTCAGAGAGGAAGGGAAGCCGGCAGGGCAGGGTCTGGGGGACTCTGCCAGTGAAGGGCGGCAGAATGGTAGAAGCGAGCAGCAGGTGCGAGAGAACAGCGGGAAACCAGGGAACCGGGAACCGGGCCGCGGCCGCAGCCCCTTTCACCCTGTGGCTCTGCGCCCTCTCCAGCCGCCCTGGCTCGGTTCGAACCCAGCCTCTGATCAGGTCGCGGCCCCGACCCGCTCCTCACCCCAGCAGCTTTCACCAGCAACAGTTTGGGGACCTGCAGCCCAGACTCCTGCGTCTCCACACCGCCCCCTGCCCAGCAGTGCCGCTCTGCCACGCGAAGGGAGGGGGCCTGGGCGACCCCGGGGACAAAAGTCTCGGGCACTTGTGCCGTGTCCTTCCCTCGTGTCCGCTGTGCGTCTGTCTCCGGCCTCTCTTCCTCGCCTGCTCTCCTCCACCCGCCGGGGTCCAAACCCCAGGCCATGTTCCCAGGCCCAGGTACCCCGCCGTCCCCCACTCCACCCCCGGCTCGCTCCGCGGGCCAGGCTCTCCTTGGGCGTCCCGCGTCTGTCTGCGCCGCCTTTCCCTGAGCGGCGCCCCAGCCCAGCCCCAAGTTGGCAGCGAAGTTGGAGCTCCAGGCTCGCCGAGCAGCCCCCGCCACACTCACCAGAGGGAAGGGGCGCTGCGCCCGCGCCCAGAGCCCGCGCCGGCAGCCTCCCGCGCAGTGCATGTCCCGGCGCGTCAGCCCGGCGCGCTGGCGCGCTGGCTCCCAGCTCGGCGGGTGCCTGAACCCGGCACCGCAGGGCCTGGGTCCCGCCAGTCCCCGCGCCCGGCCCACGACCCACCGGGCACCCCGCGAGGTCCCGGACTGGGCTGTGCGCCTCGGGTTCCCAGGGCTTCCGGGGCTCCCAGCCGTTTGGAGGAACGCTCGCCGCCGCCCGCCGCCTCCGCCCCGCCCCGGCCGGCCGCCCGCGCCCCTCCAGGCCCCTCCCTGCTGGCTGAAGGTCCGGGTCCCCTCTCCCGTCTCCAGCATCATGTCCCCACATCAAGTTCGACCTCGGAGGGGACACCAGCTTGCTGGGCGCCCTGGGTTCCACTCTCGGTTCACTGGCTGTGACCTTGGGCCAGTTCATTTCGAGGACCCTTCAGTTTATAAAGTGCGGCGGCGTCTCCGGGCTGCCACAAGACTGTAAACTGCAACAGATTGCGGTACTATTTTTAAAAGGCTTGTGGATCTGGCCCGAAACTGATGGAGACAGGAAGGAACTGGGAGGGCAGAGTGGCGACATACACCAGTCCTGCCAGGCCACCAGGAAGGATTGGGGGCAAGCCTCTACCCAGGCTTTGCACTCCCAGCTTTTTCCTTTTCTTTTCAAATCGTTTTGATTGGCACCAGGCAGAGGGGTGCAGCATAGGGGCACACAGGATGGGGAACCCGTCAGTGGTGACTGTAATGTGGGCAAAACACAGGCAAACCATGGCAAGAAAGCTGCCAGGGAGGGTGGCGCTTGTCAGGCCTGACTGCCAACCCCCAATCAAACCTCCAAGAGGCCCCAAATCTGGGAGCTGGCTCTGCAGCGCCACCTGGTGACCACAGGCAAGCTGCAGGCAGAAGGTGACCTGGGGCCCCAAAAGAAGTGCACCAACCGTGACCCTTGGTTTCAGGTGTTTTATTTCCAACACACTCGGGACCCAGTGGCCCTCCAAAGTCCAGCAGGAGAGAGGTGCAAGGGGGTAGGGCCAGCCCACACCTCCTCCCCTCCCTAACTTAAGGTCACCTCCTTGGGCTGACCCACACTGGCAAAGACGACCATCTTCATAGGAGGCAGTGAGCCCCCAAACTGGAGGAGCGTCCAGCCCAGGCTGACCCAGGACCCTTCCCCTGCATGACACTCTTCCCTTCCCTGACAGGGCTGGGGTCCAGGCTCAGTGCCCCAGCAGCCGAAGCATCTCCTGAGAATCCACCAGCTTCTCCCGAGGCTTTCCAGATCCCTGACCCCGAGACACTTCCTCAGCATCCAGCTTCTCCCAGTCTGAGAAAGAGACTGGCTGGACTCCTGAAGCAGAGGGGAGATGAGTCAATGCCACCACCTTCTCCTTCATCTCCCTTCCGACACTGTCCCCCCACTCCCAAAGGCAGCCATCCCACCTCCCAGAACTTCATCCTCAGGGCCCAGACCTCGGCTGCCGAGCAGGGCCTGGATGGCCGTGTAGCCAGGCCTGGGGCCGGGGGGCAGCAGGCCGGCCTGCAGGTCCTGCAGCAGCGCCTGGCTGGTAAGGAAGCTGTCAGTCATGGTGGTAGCAATGACACCTGTGGGTCCCGTCTTCACCCAGCCACTGCAGTAGAGGCCTGGGGGGCAACAAAGAGTGGAGAGGTGACCACACTGCCTGGCCAGCCTGTGCCCCAATCTGTACACATGTGCACACAGACATACACCCGGGTCTCACAGCCGATCCCATCAGCTGGGCCCCTTATGTCCAGTGGTTGCTGTCCTGGACTCTTCCTGATTTGCTTTTACCACAGTGGCCCCGCTTATATAGTGACGCCGTCCACCTCAAGTTCAGCAGCCCCTGTTATTAATTCATCTATTAATTCTAATGAATGAATTAATCCTAATGAATGAATAACAGGCAGATGGGTACTTAATCAAACTGGAAGCTTCGTATGACAGGGGTTGCCTTATCTCCAACCCTAGCACAGAGTTGGTCTCAGTAGATAGTTACTGAATGACTTAATAATCAGATATATGTCCTACATGTTCCAGCTGGCCTGGGGACTTCCCCAGGGGCCAGAAGGAGGATAGGCTGGGTCCTGGGACTGGGCCTGCTCAGTATAAGTTACTAAAGGAAAGAATAAATGAATGACCCAAGGGCACCAGCCTTTCTGCCTCCCACTATGACTACCCGGCCAGCTTTGTCGTATCCTCTCACCTGGTGCATCCACAACCCGGCCCTCTGTATTGGGGATGACCCCAAGTTTCAGATCAAAGGGTACGCTGGGGTCGATGGGGCGGCTCTTATACCCAACACTGCTCAGCACCAGCCCACAAGGGAGGTCCTCCATATCTCCTGTGGGCACTGCCCGGGTGGCTTCACCGACACCCTGTCGGGGAGAGTGTGGTCAGCACCAAGCCGGGATGGGCAAGGGCTGAGAAAGGGACATCTTTGGGTAACAGGAGACTCACCTCCAGTCTGGTAACTGCCAGGCGGATGCCTGCCACCCGCTGCCCATCTGGAGACGACAGTATCTGCTGGGGGCTTCGGAAAAAGCGGAGGCCCCAGGCTCGGGACGTTGAGGCCTGGCGGGCAGCCTCCTCTGCCCCCAGTTTCTCTGTGGCTGTGCGAAGCAGCAGTTCCGTCAGTCGCTTCCTTGGACGAGGGATCTCTGTTAACAACACAGAACATCTCAGGCTGTCTCTGCCCACAAGCCCTCTCCAATACCACCTATGACCTAGGCCAGCCCCTCCCTGTGAGCTGGGGGCCAGGTCAGAGCCCCTCACCCTTGAGTTGGTCCTGGAGGCCCAAGAAGTCTGCGGGATGCAAAATGGGCCGGGTTCCCGGTAACTGGATCATCTCCCGAAGCTCCTTGTGGCACGGCAGGGAGGAGGGAGGAGGTCAGGCCCAGGACACTGCCCACCTGAGCCCACAAGTCCAGCCCTGGGGGAAGACACCAGCACGGAAGGCACAGGGCTCTGGGGCCTGCTCTCTCTTCCATCCCAGGAAGCAGCTACTCCAAAGGGACACCCTCTCCCTGGGACACCTTGCACCCCACCTTCTGCACCAGTACCTTAATGGTGAAGGCCACTTGCAGGGGCCCGCGCCTGCCCACTATCCACACCGTCTTCACCCGACTCTGCCTCAGCGCTCCTAAGGCAGCCTCTGTGATGTCTGTTTTCTGGCACAAAAAGAAGTCCTTGAAATCATGGAACATGACCTCCGGACTCTTCTCCGTTTAGTGGCTTCCTACCCTTAGTCCTGAACTAGAAGGCCAGCAGCCCAAAACTGCACTACTGCCCTCCTGTGGTCAGACCGGGCAATGCTGCCAACAGCACAAAGGGCTCTGACATAGAGCAAGCATTTACTGATCATCTACCATGTGCCTGGGCTGGGCTGAGGGACTAAGGGGAAAAGGCAGTTTATGTGAGCAAAACAGATATGGTACTGGCCCTCAGAAGGCTGCTTATCATGTGAAGAGATACTCAACAAATTTCATCCATGAGTAAAGCTGCAGGGGTGCCACACATGAAGAAGTAGACTGGTCTGTTAGATGAAGGTGCTACAAGAGAACGGACCTATCCAGCCCAGTAAGCTTTCCTTGCAGAAGGAGTAACCGTCAGCTAACTGGCAGGAGTCAAATGAGAATGTTCCAAGCAGGGGGAATGGTATATGTAAACCAATGGCACAATGCCATTTAAGAAAAAAGAGGGCCATGTAGCAGGAGTGACAAAGTATAGGGGGACGCAGTGTGGGCTGAAGCTCAGAGGGCTGCCTTCCAGAAGGCCTTTGCCTGGCCTGGGACACCGGGGAAACTGAGCCAGACCTGCAGCTCCTGGTCTACCACTCACCTCCAGGCGCTCAGGGCGGCTCAGCAGGACGCGGGCCACATCCAGAGCCACGTTCCCCTGCCCCAGAATCACAGCAGTGTCACAGCTCAGGTCCGGTGTCAACTGGAGGAGAAAGGCCCCGACAGACCCGCAGCTCGAGCTCCCATCAGCCTCATCCGTCTGCGAGTGTCCTGTGCCCGGTGCTGGCCGTGCCCTCCCTCGTGAAGTCACCCTCCCTGAAGCCGTTCATGCTCACCCACCCAGCCCTAGCCCAGAGGCCCTTTGTGGCTGACCCCCAGCCTCAGTCGGCCCTGTATCCGTATCTTCCTCTCTCTCTCCCTCTCTGGCAGAGGAGTGGGGAGGAAGAAGCAACAGGAGTGCTCCCTAAACTCACCCCTTGGTTCTCAGGAAGCCCATTGTACCAGCCCACAAAGGCCCGGGCTGAGCACACACCATGGAGCTCCTCGCCGGGGATCCCCAGGGCCCGGTGGTCCTCTGCCCCGTAGCTCTGAGGAAAGCGCAAGCCCGGAGTCTCAGCACCTGCCTGGGGGACTGGTGCTCAGTCCCTCCTGGTTTCCAGCATCCCCTTCCAGCAACTTCCGTCATCTGTGCTCACCAGCACCACAGCATGGTAGGCCTCCCGCAGCTCTGGCACCGTCACATCCCTGCCCACTACCACATTGCCCCGGAAGGCACAGCGCTCAGAGTGGGCCGTCTGGGTAAATGTGTTGATGACGTTCTGTGGGGCAGACCCACAGTATGAAGGGTCAGAGGGTGGGGATGACCCAGGGACCACGTCAGTGCCACCCTCCTCCCTTATCCCACAGAGTCCTGGGGTCATTCTACCCAAGCAGGGAACCCCCTACCCTCGTTTTGACCAATGGCACCAAGTGCCACCCTCTATGCCCCCAGAGAGACCCACCTTCACCTCAGGATGGTCGGGCGCTACCCCAAAGCGCACCAAGCCGAAAGGCACGAGCTGCTTCTCATAGATGTCCACGTGGGCCCGGGAGTGGTGCTGGGGGAGAGGGCACAGCTGCTGGGGGCCTCTCTTCCACAGACAGAGCAGTGGGCTGAGGACACAGAGGCCTCAACCATCTGCGAGGACAAAGAGTGCCTCGACTCCTCAGCTGCCCGGGCAGCCAGATAAGGAGCGGCCCCAGTAGCGGCAGGAGCTGAGGTCAGACCTCAAGAAGCACTAGCAGCTGTGAGAGTGTGAGAAATATGGCCAGGGAAAGAGCATCGCATTTCTCTTCAACGGGACCTGGGTGTTAGGGGAGCTTCATCTATTCAGGTTAGACATGGTCCACAGCCCTGCCCTCCAAACCTTCCACATTTTCTAGAAAGGCCTAGCTGGGCCAATGATCTGTAAGCCGCCCTTTGAAAGGCCAGCCTGCCTTAGCTCTTGTCTCCAAGATCACTGTGTTGCAATAGGGACCGGCAAGACAGGGTCTTGGATACAGAAGGTGGTGACAACAGGCCTATTCCTAGTCTTGGAAAAACCATCTCATTTTCTTGCTTTAAAACCTTTCCTTGCTGCAGGACAAGGTTCTAACTGCTCAGCAAGCCGTCAGTTCCCAGCAAAACCTGACCTTGCTGTCTTTATCTCTCATTCTTTCCCGCTATGTGCCCTTTGCTCCAGGTCACGTGGCTCTCTCCAAGGCCACCTCCATATATCACACCCTTTAGATCACGTATTGACTTCCTGTTCCAAGAATCCTCCTCCCTCTCTCCCTCCCTTCCTTCTTTAGACTCCAGCTGTTCCTTCTCAGGTCTCTTTTCCTGTATTTCCTGTCTCTATCTCTGTCCCTTCTCCCATCCACATCTGTCCCCAAGCTTCAAACCTGAGACCCCAGGACTTCATTACCCAGCCAGCTCGAATCTACCCAGATAAAACCAAGGCCTTGTCCCCCAAACCTCTCCCCTTCTGTTGCTGTACTTCCTCCTACCCATTTCACTTGGAGCTGGAGCCAAAACCTGGTGCTCCTTCCTACCCCACGGGACTCACCTCTTCACCCTCACCCTCTTCACTGAGCTCCAGGCTGCCAGCCTGGCTGTGTCTACGCGACAGACAGAACACTCCAAATTTTACAAATGGGGGCCTTAGAGTTACAGTACTGGCCTAATATGTGCCAGGCCATGGGTTCCATCTGAAGCACTGAAAAAAAAAAAAGGTGTGGGAATGTCTTGAGTCTTACCTAAAACTCTTCAAGGAAGCCATCTGCCTACAGCAGTGGGTACCGGAATCTCTTAGGGTACTAAAGTTGCCCATTCCAGGACCCCAGCCTCCGAGTTACATTAAGTCTGGGCTGGGCCCAGAACTGTTTTATTTATTTGTTGTTATTTATTTATTTTTTTGGCATGTAGTATCACTAAGTTACCCAGGTTGGCTTGAACTTTCGATTCTCCTGCCTCAGCCTCCCCAGGTAACTGGGCTTACACACGTGGGCCACCATACCTTGCCAGAAATGTTTAATAGATCTCGTGGGGGACTCTGATAGGAGGAGTGGTGTTGGACAGTACCCTGAGAATGTCATCCAAGCCCACAGCCTGGTTAGTGGCTTGCAAGCCCCCTGGATCTGGGTCCTACCTCTTCCCAAACCTAGCTCTCACTCTCCGCCCCTCCTGCACACACCTGCCTGCTGAAACTTGCCCTTTGTTGGAAGGCCACTCTCTCCCTTCTCTGGCCCTTGTGCCTGGGACATTCCTGCCATTCCACCCCTTGACCTGACATCTTCAACATCCTTCAAGCTGCAATTTGTCTCCCTCTGGGTTAAGCACCCCTCGCTGCACCCCCAGTGTGAGACTCAAACTACCTTGTAAATGGATAATCTTCCCCTAACTGGAAAGTGAGGCCCTTAAGCACAGGAACCACACCTGTCCTCCTCACCCTGTGCTCCTAGCACAGGTTGTGCCTGGACCATGTTGGTGTCCAGTGAGTGACTACTGGGTGATGATAACCAAATGGCCTAGGTCAGAACCCAGTGCCTTCCCTGCCCAGTGGTGAGACCTCAGTCAGATCTCCCTCCATCTTTGTGTCTTCACCTGTGAGTATCGTGACATCACACCACAAAAATGCTATGAGACTCAGTGCCAGACTCCAGCTAAACAGTGCTGCTCCAAATGTGCCCATAGCTTGGAGCTCCTGGTAGAAAAGATCAACTCATAACTGGCCTCGGGGTCCATGCTCAGCCCCGCCTAGCCCCAGGGAAAGCACAGGCCAGCATCTTACCTGCAGTGGAGCACCAAGAACCATGCCTGGAAGGCCTGCTCTCTCCCTCTCCCAAAACACAGGGACCTCCAGGGCCGCTTCCCAGAGGCCAGCTGACTTCCGGTGTCTGTGGCCTTGCATTCAGGCAGACTCTCAATGAGAGAGGCCTTTGCCAAACCTGTGGCCTTCAAGTGCAGCTCAAATGCACTTTCTCCAGAAAATAGCTTCGAATTCATCTCCTCTAGACTTGTCTTACCCTGACTGGGTCATTATAATTAGCTCTGTTACTTACATTGCTTGGGAGGCGTTCATATGTCACTTTTAAACAGTGACCAACCCATCCCTGTCTCCATGAAACCTTCCTAGATCCAGCACTAAAAGCCCCATGTCTCAGGTGAACCAGGACAGTGGGTTATGCCATCCTTCAGTACTTCCATGTGTGTATAATTATATATTCATTCATTCTTCGGTCCCACCAGACATTCCAAGCTCCTCCAAAGCTAGGCCACTGCCTCATCTCTGTCAACTCCTCTTCCCCTCATTTTGCAAGATCTGAGTATATCTGGCAGCCTTGGAGCCCTGCCTATCTGCTTGCCAAGGCCAAAACTGTGAACTCTGAGACCATGTCCTTTAATGGGGGAGGAAGGAGGTTGGGGGACCCGTGGGGGAAGAAGGTAAAACACAGAAATCTAGGAGAAGGCTAGCCTCAAGATGTAGGGCACTGGAGACAGAGGAGAAAGAAGAGATGATAGGGAGAGCAAAATCACCCTACAGGTCTGCATAAGCTGCCTGAACTGCTTGGCCAAGAAAGTATAGCTGCCCTTCTGCCACTGAGCACCCACTGTGGGGCAAACACAGTGGGAGCCCAGGACAGCTAGGTGGGATGGGCACCTCTTTCTCATCAGGCAACCCAAAGACCATGGGGCATGGCCTTTGGATTGGAGCAATTGGTGAACGTGAGGGAAAGAGGCAGGAGGAAGTGGCTTACCTTTAGCAAGTGTTGGGCTGTGTAGAAGCCAGCTGGGCCACTTCCCACCACACAGATCTGTGGGTTCGTCTGAGAGGAGAACCACTGGCAGAAGGCTGGGGCTGGATAGAGGAGGGGGGTAAGGTCAAATCAACACTCCCCAGTCCCAAACCACCTCCAGCGTCCAACAGGAGATGGAGTTCACCAAGTGTCACCCCACCTGCATCTTCCTTCTCTTGTTCCTCAAAGCTTTGGCATTTGCAGGGTCCCTTACTTCATCTGAACCCCTACAGGTTTGGTTTTCACGCTGAGCCCTAAACTTCATCCATGAACCCGCTACACTGGCACTGATGGCCTGCCGAGGAGCCTCATGGTCCTACAAGACATATCTTTAGTTTCTTTGGAGGGTTCCCTATCCAATCCGCTGTTATTCCACATCTTTCCACAGGCTGCCTATCATCCCAACACCGCCCCTGTGGGTCTCGCCACAACGCCCCTATCTTGCCTCTTGTAAACCCGCTCTGCAGAATCCTACATTGCTCACATAGACCCGGACGGCCCCAGACATCCTTATTGTTCACAGAATGTTTTCCCATTCACCTCATCTCACATACGGTCTTCATGATCTCTTTCTACCTTTGCTGATCTGTCTCAGCCTAGAGACCTCACACGTCACCTCAGGAGTCCCCGCCTGCCCCCTACACCACCCCAACTCGTCCTCATGAATACTGTACACCCTCTCAGCCCTGCCCTTCTCCGGCCTAGCCCCAGCTCCCTTGATAGCGCTCACAGGCCTCCCCGCGCTCCCAGTCTGAAGTGCCCTGTCCTACCTAGGGTGCTCCTAGCAGGAGGCGGCCGAGTTCGAGACCACAAAGACGAGCACACCCAGCGCCAGCAGCGCGGAGCCATGGCTGGGAACAGCGACCAACAGGGGATCCCAGTCACGGCTCCGCGTTCCGCCGGGTTCGGCCCCGCCCCTGGGTCTTCTCCGCCTTCACCTGGCTTCTGGACCCGCCCACCACCATAGCCCCGCCTCAAAGCCCGCCCCTCTCTCTCTCTGAGAAAGCCTCGAAAAAGCCCGCCCCCAAGAGAGAGGTCCGCCTTTAGAACTATCCCTTACTTCCAATGCCCCGCCTCCCAAAACTTCCGGGTCCTGAGAGAATTTGTCGAGACTTCAGTCTCCCTTCAAACACCGGAACACTGGAGTTGGAGACGAGCGATTCTCCATTGCTCTTTCAGTCTCTCGTGAAGAAGGGAACCAATTAGAAAGGAGTTTATTTAGTGTCTCATTAGCTCCTGTCGCTTACTAATGACAAAATAGTCCTTTACGTTTTGATAGCCTATCCCAGTGCTTGCGTTGTTTCACTCCAGCCAATCAAAAGTCAGTCTCCAAAGGGCACCTCCCTGCCTGTT